>OX439035.1:73660355-73945693 GCA_949317995.1 Acholoe squamosa | reverse complement strand
CCTAGTTATGGCAGAGTACCATATTATCGCTCAGCATGTTGCACTCACATTCTCGAGTCCTTTAAGTTGATCATCCGCTTCATAGTCGCAAACTTCTTGGTTTTCTTTGTCTTCCCCTGGAAAATTAGGATAAAATGGCATCGTTAATTGAAAGCATTTTATAACATACCCGTAAAAAAACTCTTATATTGACTTCTTCGTAGTGTACTTTACCATGCTGGCGAGTGTTTGTGATCGTTCCTCGACGGCGCTGTCGTATCCCAGAAGTTGGCGCATCCCAGAAGTTGGCTGCGCATGCGCAGTGTATGTTTTAAGCCTATTATCGCTCATGGGCCACAAACATCAATGAAAATAAATAATTTTTTGAAAACATAAAAACCATGATAACATCCCTCTCTTCTTATAGAACTTGAAAGGACAACAACCCTAATGATACTGTCCCTACGCCGTAGAAATATGAAATGGGTAAAGTTATTTTGAAAATTACGGCCAACTTCTGGGATGCTCGACTTTCGGGATACGACAGCGCCCCCTGGTGTAAGCTACGGGCGATTTAGTACATTCCCAGTCCACCACGTGGAGTATTAATCGTTCCCGGACCCCGCCTTTCCCGCCACCCTCTGGATGCTCTGAAAAAAAAACAACAACTTTCCTTGCCCTTTTCTCTTAGCTCGATCAATTACTGAACTCTCTTCTCCGTACCTCTACGGGAGTAAGAGACGTAGAGTTCCTCAGCATATTTTCTCTTATCTCTCGTAGTTGACTTTTAGCAAACTACCTGATTGAAGATAAGGACTACGGTATACTGTATTCGACCATAAAAATATCCCTCGAGACTCAAGTATTTCTATGTTCATTATTTATGGCAGTGGTGGGGTGCCAATCTGGCAGAACGAATACATAAAAAAAAAGGAATCCCCCCTCTCGGGAATAGGTTGAAAAAAAGTGACCCCCCCCCCTTAGGAATTGGTTGAGAAGAAAATGCCCCCCCCCCTTAGGCTTAGAACTGATAGAAAGAAAATAATTAATAATTCCCATCACATTATCTTATACATTTAAAGGGGCCCTGGCATGGCATATATAGTACAACATGGGTACCGACCCAAAGATCGTTGGTAAACTCGCAGGAACCACCGGAGTGCCCTGATTGGTCAATGGGTGGTCACATGACCTTTTAATGCGGGCATGCATTTGCCGTGCCATGGCCCCTTTAACCATGTTCAACAAAGTCTATGTGCATCAGGTCTCTTGATTCCTGTCATATTAGGAGAATTTGAGGGACTAATGCACTTAAGCAGGCGCTGAAGTGAATTACCCTCTAGCTACCCTAATGCTAACCCTATGCTAATCCTAACGTGCAGCAAGATGTGCGCCAGCTAAAGTGTATTCTACCTGAATTCAAACCATTCCAATTATGTGTTAAAAATGGGGTGGCCGTTGTAGAATGTCGTAAAAGCTATCAACCGTTGGCCAGCTTTCAATTCGCATAAGGGAGTGGACATTTTTTAACAACAGGGGGGGTTGTGAAATTCCGCGTGTGCAGCGAAAATTTTTCCGCCCCCCCCCTCCAAGGGGTCTGAAATTTTTCCGTCCCCCCCTTTTATTCTATAGTAGCGTGCAGGCTTTTTCGCTCAAAAGGGGCAACAAAATTGTTGTCCACCCCTTAGAGGTGTCCCCCCCAACCCACCAACCCCCCCCCTGTTGTTAAAAAATGACCACTCCCTAAATGCAAAGCCTATTTCAAAATGCAGAGATACCAACAGTCCCGGAACGTCAAGGACAGTCCCGGAAATTGGCTCTTTTTTAAGAGTTCTGCCCGGAAGGGTAGGTGTCCCGGAAAGAGCAGTTCAAGAGCTTCAAAATGACATATTATATGTTTAATTACATCCAGTGGTTATTTTTTTTATCAAGGTGTAAAGGAGGCATAGTGTGAAATCCAAGTGTCTAAAATATATAAAAGTTTCTCAAAATTTTCTAACATGAGCCAATCCAGAAAAAAGCACCGCCATATCATACATATAGATAATGCTTGGCTAAGGCCTATTATAGATTGTATACCTATAAAAACCCATACTGGATGATACTATGTGGGGTTGCATCCCTTGCTAAAAATGCTTGCCTATACCAAAGTGCTTTAAATATAAGTTTGATGACCATTTTATAAGATTTTCTTTGAGCATGACCCAAAAGTCCTTAATCACCAGAGCATAAACATAAAACTGAGGGTTTACTAAAATGCTTTAAACTTCAATGTTTGACATCAATTCTTCAAAGAATTTCTAAGGGGTGGGGACAGGCTATATTTCAAAAATATTCTTGAGGGACCAGCCCTCAAAACCTAACAAAGGGCAAAGCATTACCACATAAGATTTGCATCCCCATCATGGAAACCCTTAGCACCCCAGGTTTACACCAAAATGCTTTAAAATATTAATATTTCTGAAATTTTCTAGGGGACATGCCCCCAAGCCTCCTCAACCATTTTAACAAGATTTTCATTCCCTGTTCTCATGATCATGGGTTTACTGCTGATGGAACACCAAAATGTTTACTGAATTGGGGTCTAGAAATGCATCAGAATGCACCATTTGATGTTTTAATTTCAAAATTTTCTTAGGTATGCCGCAGGGCTATGCTAGCGACATCGTGGCGCTGTGCTTCCGAGTTCATTGGACCCCCCCCCCCCACTTTACAAAATTCTGGATCTGCCCCTGCAACTCTGTCCCTGAAGCCAATGATCAAATGTTGGCATCTCTGAAAATGGTTCCAATCTTTTGAAAAATTGAAATGTGAATACCCTGCCATTGATTGATTGGCATCTATAATAGTACTATTTTGAAGGCTCCTCCATAGGGGGCACTAGCATGGGCCACTACTGATGCAGTTTAAGTGGGTACTATATTTTCCTGTGTATGGCCTCTGTTCTCAATGATAAAGCATTTTGTGCCGTCACCATACTTCAACATATGGTATTTAATTATTTTTTAGCTATATCAATTTCCCCTACCCCTATATTTGTTGCAAAGAAAGATAAACGATCATAGAAAATGTCTTGAGCAAGCTGTTTGCCCCTCCCTCATTATTTCATGTAGAAAAATATAAGCCTGCCCTGTGTATAAGCCTGCCCTGTTTATAACCCTGGTAAATTTGCCACTTAGTGTGTTTACAAGCCCGTATGGGCTTATACACAGGGAAATATGGGATGTCTTAGCCAGCTATATCATGCGACCCATTCCTGACTAACTGTAGTGATTGAGGCACTTGCAGCTGTCTTTTTCAAAATTTGCACATACAAAGACAAACTTTTTGAGATTTTTCTAGTGTTTCAATTTCATTCTGATCTCATTTTTTAACATTAATTTAGTAGGTGTGATGGATATCAATCGCAACAGCATCGATTTCAAAAGTGAAACTAAGGGTTAGAAACTGGAGGTTCTGATCAGTAGTTGCTGTGATTATAGGAGGTGACCTTTTTACCACCAAGAACTTTGCTAGCACCTCTCAGCTCAAGGAACATGCATCAGTCCTGTGTGTGTCATACCCATGCCAACCCCTTTTCTATGTTTACTTCTAGAAAGCCACTGCTGTCATCTATTCTGATGGTCCACAACAGATTGGAGAATGTTTACCATTCTCTCTTTCTTGACAGAAGACCCTTGTGCCAGATATAAGATGATAGGGTGATTTGATAATGGTTCACTGCTCCTGACACCCTGAACTAATTACCCAGTACATAGAATAAGAAAATGGTAATTGGAATTACAGAAAAAAATGCTTCGTGATCTCTTTTGGCTACCAAGATTATTGAAAATGATATCAGCTTGTCTTTTTCAAGAGTTTTCCTACAAGGAAAGCTGAAAACTATAGTGATTTTCATCTTTATCATCTATTTTTTAACACTGAATACAGTGAGAGTCTCAATCATATAAAGCGCTCATGTCATGCCTTGGTAAGGAGATTCACTTCTAAGTTTGGAATTTAGATATTCCCTAAATAACAATACATAATTACCCAGCTAGCAAAGATACATTGTGCCAATGTTGGGCCAACGATAGCCAGGGTTGGACTGACATCAACTTCTGACGTTGGGCCAACGTTCATTTGTCGCCATGTCAGTGATGTTGGGCCAATGTTGTACCAACCAAACTGTACCAACATCTAGCCGACCTTTTTTTTCTTCTTATTTACTCTCCATTATAACATGCTAGTCTAACAAGAAAAGGCAACCACCTAGTGTGATCACATCTATTTAAAGATATAGCTGTCAAGAATCATCATTTTAGAGACAGACATTTCTTCAGTTTCACCTCATCATAGCTGTATTAGCCAAGGAGTGATACAATGTCATTCAATAGTTTAGACCTTAACTACTTCTTATTGCCTTAAACCAGGTGTCCTTGTGGTTATGTTTCAAGTATTTTGTTATTTCACATAAAACTGTTGAACATTTATCATAAATACTTTAATTGAACTTTTCTGGATTTAAAGATATCAAAAACACTCAATATACATGCTAATCTGATGCTTATCATAACATGATTTAAAGGATCTAGCAGGTGAAATCTCTTCATATAGTCAACAATGCCCTCTGTTGGAGGTTGGGTACACAGTATGTTGCCAACATTGGGCCAACGTTGGTTATTTCCTCATTAGTGGAAGACCTGCCAACGTTAATACAGTAATGAACTGCCAACGTTGGTACAAGAAATATCTGACGTTGTACCAATGTTTGGCAGGGCAGCGTGAGTAGTGCCAATGTTGGCACACCATAGATTTGCCAACGTTGGGCCAACATTGGAATATTGCTGCTGACGGTGCCGACCATTGCCAACGTTGGCGCAACGTATCCTTGCTAGCTGGGTACCATAATCTCCCGCGTATATAAGGCGCACCTCACGTATAAGGTGCACCCCTAACTCAGGGATATGTGTTTTGCATATAAGGCACTCCTCCTGCTTCTGGATTGATATTTTGAAAAACCCTTGTATAAGGTGCACCCCAACCTTTTGACATATATGCTGTAAGACATAGCCTCCCCAACTTTTGTAAAAGCCAACGTACATGTACATTGAATAGGGGAAGTAGTGGGGAAAGCCTTGCTAAGGTGTTACCGCGACATTGGATGGTATGAGGTCAGCATGGGATGGAGTGAGGGTGGCATTGGATGGTGTGAGTGTCACATAGGGAGGTGTGAAAACCTATGGCCACAATAGAGTACTGGTAGGGTGGGAGGGCAGCTGATATCACCCTGACACCTTTACAGCATTCATTAGCTTTACCCATAGGTGTGATGGAGGTGGGGGGGGGGCTATTAACATGTTTGTAATATTAATGTGTCTTATACTCACAGGTCTAGGTGTGTAGTCTGCAGTATGGTCAGTCAGCCCTTGGGATTCTGGGGTGCTTCTGCATCAACCAAAACCAAGGAACCAACTGACTCAATCAGGGGACCCACTCCTGTGTGTCCCCTGCTGCTGCTCCTAGGGGGTGCTACTCCTACAGTCACTGGTACCATAAATCCTCACATGTTTTTCAGGGTAAATCTTTTTATGTATCAAATGATATTTGCATAAACCCCACATATAAGATGGTGGAGAATTCTGAACTTTGCGACGTGTCGCGAAAAGAAAATGGGTTGTGTTGTGAAATTTTGCATTGTGTTTGCGAATACCCCCAAAAAAGGAATTGCCCCGCCCCTCAGGAATAGGTTGAAAAAAAATGACCCCCCTCTCACAATAGGTTGAAAAAAAATTACCCCCCCTCTGAATACCTCTAAAAATTTTGACCCTCCCCTCATTTGCTCACCCCCCTGCCATAATGAACGCTCCCTTACAACGCCCAGGCCCAGGGCACTTAAAAATTCAGACTCCAGGTGCAGCTTATTATGTTCTCCCAAAGTCAGGGTTTAATTTATATAACTGGGTGCAGCTTATATGCAGAGTTCTATGGTAGTTCAGAAATGGAAGAGTAGATGTTATGCCAGGGTTTGGGCATTCTACAAGGCAAAAGTCAATCTGGTCGATGGAGATTTTCACTCCCAAAACAGCACACTTACCATATATTCATATATAAGCCGCAATCCGACATTAGGAGAAACTATAACTAAGCCGCACCTAAGGCTTGTAAATTGATGAGTTTATACTATTCTATAGGGGATACCCACAAAGAAGCTGACTTGAGGCACATTCTCACTCTGCTTTGTATATAAGCCGCGGCTTGTATGCACGGGAATTTACGGTACTGCACAGCACTCCCTTAATTAAGATTTTCAGGCTTAAGGATATCCAATTTTCTGTCACATTGTGTGTGATAGATGGTTTAATTGTGCTAGAGTTGAAATTATGAACAAGGCACACTATAGGCAGCTGTTTTTGTGTGTTTATGCTATATAGAGACATGGAGGAAATGTACATGTATTTAGTTCCACACTACCTAGTGAATTGCATGAGTTTATTATGCTGCTCTTTCTCGTCAGATGGCAGTACTCTCCAGGGTGGTGGCTCGTGAACCCTTTCGGGGAGAAACGGTATGATCGGAAGTGTATCCCTGGTACCGGTGAATATGCGAAAGTTTACTGCTCATATTTTACAAGCGAAATTGGCGCCACGTTAGCGCTTCTCCTCGAAAGACATAACCGTGGTGGCTAGTCCCCATGGGTAAGACTCAAGGCGTTCGGGTAGCGGTTTTCTAACAATATAAAAAGCATTGTGGGATGGGGTGACCTCGAACGCTAACTACACTACCTCAGCTGGTTCCCTCCACCCCTTTCCATCCCAGCCAGGTCTGGCTAGGTACTAGTCCCTAACTATGCTTGGGAGGGTAGTAAGTTGACTCAGGTATCAACATTGACCTACATGGGGAGGACCAAGGGGGGTGGCCTTACAAATCAGCATTGATCCCTCGGCCGTACTCTGAACGCCTCGACTAATGCTAGGCCTATATCTCTGTCAAGTATTGCAGGTAACCAGCTACAACAGTTGGCCCTATGGGTACCTTCTTCCCACAGCACCGACACCTTACTGATACCAGCATGAGACGGCCTCTGCTGGTGCTTGGTTTGTCTAGATGGCTACCTGTAGAGACATTACTGTCACCAGCACTGGTTGCTGGATAGAGGGCGCTTAAAAATTTGGCCTTCTAGTAGTAAAGATTTGAAGCGTCTAAAATCCTGAAAATTCGGCCCTTTTGTAGTTTGAAAAGGCCCCAAAACGGGGGGGGGGGTGGACGCTTAGTAGGGGAGGGGCGATTATTACATTGAATATATGAAAAGGTGTATGACCAACCACACCTCAACACTCATTGAAGACAAGTTTTGTACATAGTAGACTTTAGTCTACCAGAGATAAGAATTATTGATCCGGAATTCTTCCATTCATGGATCTATTTCTTCTATGCTGAATCTGATTTTGGTCAAAATCAATATATACTGTCACCACACTAGGGTTGCACTACCTTATTCTTTAATTAATTGAGCACTCTGTGTCCAAGTACAAAAGGCTATTCTCAATATCAAATACAGAACAACCACATGAGACCGTCGTTATTGAGATTATACAAATCGCGTTTATTGAGCCTTCGCCTTCAATACAGGGTATATACACAAAACCGCATACATCTACAAGCTAGGAGAAAGTGGAGTCTGCTGGTGCTAACAGTGTGGCCAATTCAGCGCTATTCAAAATAATTTTTTTAATGGGGGAGGAGTACTGAACAGAACAAATGCCTGAGGTCCACTAGTGGCACAGTAGCAGCAGCATTACCTGCGGCATACATTTTTCATAGTGTTATTGTTTACAAAATATTGCATTGGAGTAGCCTTTATGCTTGTGTCCTCAATACCAAGTATAAACACCAACCGACAGAAGAAAGGAAAATGTCCCTAGGTCCCTAATCCAACACCCTCAAGACCGACTTCCTTTAGTTTCTCCCTCTTGAAAAGTCAAACTTTCAAAAATAGGTTAAGTCAAACTTTCAAATTAACAACCCATCCTGCGTATCTATGAAAAGACACAAATCAAAAGATCTCCTATTTTTTTAAAGTGTGCTTCAACCCAGAATTGCACATGCTTACCGACTTCCACTCAGCAATTTGCATTTTGTCAGGAGGACAATATTTATAATTTGTATGTGATCAATTTATTCATACTACTCAATAACCCCTCAAAATGATACTATCAGTAAAATGATATTTAGAGAATGCATCACCCCTTCCACCCCATAAAGCAGGATTTGCACACTATTCCCATGGAGTAAGAGAAATCCAGGGGTGAAAGGGTTGAAATTTGGCCTTCTCATCGATAAACATTTGGGGGACTACATATAAATAATATAAGACATTGCCTTGGCACCTCGCGTATAAGCTGCAGGTTATAGGAGAATCTGAAGCTTACTCCGCCTTTTAGAAGCTCCCAAAAGAGGTTATTTGCTCATATACGGGGCATATTTACTAAAGAACAGTACTATAGCGCACAAAATTAAGCCCCAACTACGCTTTATAGCCTTTCCTTCAACCCAGGGTGCGTATGCAAAATGCGCAATTTGCTAGGTACTACAATGATGAAATTTGGTTTTGTTACGTTGAGAGACCTGATTCTTTTTACTCTGGGCAATTGACAGGGCTTTATTAAGGCATTGCAATACTGACATCAGAAATCACACTGGGAACGCAAAGAGGTTTCATTAATGTTATATACACGCTTATATTACTGATTATAAATCACTGACTGGCCACCTAGGTAATGAGAAAGTAGTGCTTGTATGGCTAGTCTACTATAAACTGCCTACATGGTTAACAACATAGGCTGAAAGGCTGCAGAAACATACTACCGGTATATAGAAAGAAGCATATATGACAAAATTCTTATAAACACACTTATCAGAACAAAACAGACTCATATCTCATTCAAAAAGTAAAAAATCATCCACATTACACGGAGAGCACAGATTGTCTTTAGAAGTTGCGGTTTGCTAAGTACAGCCTGAATCACACTTGATAGTGGCTAGGAGGCGACTATAAAACTGTACGTCTCCAATTTCTTCAGTTTCTTTTATTTATTCATATTTTGTTTTTTTGGAATTTCTGCATCAGATTATTGGATTATTCTCGGTGCATGCATTTTTGTTAATGAATCAATAACAATCTTAATATTGATATCCTTATGGAAAATCACAAATTATCTTTTACTGTACACATCATGTTATTCTAGATTTAAATAGACTTAAATTGCCATCACTGTCTAGTAAGGAAACCATTTGAAATTCTACAAGATGTTCACCTTTTCTTTTACTGGGCATACGGCAAATCTTTACATGCCATTCTTTTATATAATCATTGTTAGATAAATCCAAATCATTAATAAGTAAACACTATCGCAAGCTTTTACATATTAACGCAATGTAAAAGTTGAATCCTGCACTTTCCAAGAATAAGTTTACAGTCAACACTTGGCATGATAACAAAACCCACTTTCAGCCTAATGGCTACCAGATTCTAACAGCACTATTATCTTTTTCAAAATAAAGCAATGAGCCTATAACTCAAGCATTTGTCAGAGCACTACTGAGTATATCGTGGCTACACTCTTTTTTCGCAGTTCGCTGGTACCGTAGGATATTAAGTACACCAAAAATGTTGGTTATTTTCTCCATGAGGGGAGACTTAAATACAAAGTCATGGGGAGCTGATTAAATGTGTATATTGCTCCAATCTTCTGGTTCTACTGTAAATTCCCACGTACTGGCCGCACATCCAATTTTGGGAGAAGCTATTAGCCACACGAGGGGCTTGAAAATTGAACCCGCCTATAAGCCAAACCCATTGTTTGGGCCGTTCCTATAAGCTGCAATTTTTGGTTTGGTTTGGTAGAATTTACCTCCACTAATAGTACCTAAAAGTTAGCAGAGTTACTGGGGTTCGCAGACATTAAGTCCCTTCTTTTCTGTTTTGGACAGCCTCTCGTTCACATATTAGCCGCAGCATGTACGCAGGAATTTACGGATTGTGATATCATCTGGATTGGGTAATAAACCATCTTATCATATCCATATGTATTACTGATAATACAGTGCAATGTATGGGCTTGCATTATTTACGGCATCTTCGCAAGCAATAGGGTAAGTGAAATTGGTCTAGTGCTAAAGTTGTTCGCTACAACACAGACAACTCTTAAACTGTGGTATTCACCTCCTGAAGCATATATATCATTTGTGATACATTCTAGCAAATGCGCTGTTGGCGCAGCGGAAAATAATCATCAATTGGAAGAACGCTCATGATTTGCATATTTCTGCACAAGTATTGGTTGTTAGAAGCAGTTATCTGACCTTCGCTAATCGCCTTTCTAGTCGTTTCTTCACACCTGATGGATTTATGTACAAGATTAAATAGTCTACATTCATATATATTTGTATATATTCATATACATTTGTACATATGCATTCACTCTCTGATCCACACATTGATCCAAAATACAAGTTATCGCAAGGGGAACTTAGTCATTTACTCTAAGGTTATTCACTCTGTTTAGCACAGAAATTCAATATAATGATACATTGATATATAGGTTCCATAGTTGTTCTTCTTGTAAAAGCATCAGCTACATTAAAATGTGCAAAATATCTATTTACCCCATCAAGCTTATAAATATCCACCAACATGTATGCCCTGAAACGGGGACAAAACTTGTAGAAAGCATTGTACACATATACTGGACGAGAATATTTAGACCGTTCTTGTCGGGGGGGGGGGGGGTTGACTATATTTGCCAGAGTGGTCTTCTCACTGGAGGGTGGGGTACACTATCCTGATCTCTGTCATGGCACCCACATTTTTTCTACACCATACGTGTGTCATAAAACAATCAGGTATATACACAACCTGGGCCGTTTTAGCAGAACATCAGCATATCAATAGATGGCTATGGTTACACCTCCCGTCGCTGAATTCTTGTAGTTTTCCTTTGAATTCTCTAAGGTAAACCAATGTATGTCTTCATGGTTTTCATATGACTACATACATGTATTCATCTCGCATGGACTCGGGAGAAAACCAAGTTATTTTCTTCTCTTAATCATGTTTATCTCAAAATTGCGTCAAGTATACTTTAAGAGGTGGTTTGCGCCTGCCGTTTGGTAATCACATATCATGACATGATGGGATATGCGACACTTGAGGAATTTTAAGTGTATATATATGTCAAATGAGATATTGCAACTTATACTTCATCGGTTCAACTGATGGTTGGGATTTATCACATGCATGGTTTTTCTACTTTTAAAGGTCTATCCATTATGAGAAATAATCCCTTCTGGCAGAAAAGTTTGGTCTCTACAGTCTTTAGTTTTCTGAAGTTCAGCCTTTTGAAATGCGGTACTTATCAATTTCCAGAGTCTTGGCAGTTGTAACTTGTGACAACTACATGTAGGTACACTTACATGTATTAAAGGTTAGTCAGTCTAGTCCTTGCACAGTATTATGAATATTTGCATAATACCAGGTAATATGTTAGACGAAAAAAATATATAACAAACGCTAGCAACAAGTACAGAAATTCCTGGCTATGTACACACACTGAACAAATCTACCAAAAGCTATGGTCGAGTCTTGACGGTAGCAAAACGTTTCATGGCATAGTGCAATGCATACATAGTATGGCAAACGAATGAAGTCAGTCGCACTTTCACTGCTAGATAAACTCAATAGACACCCATCGTGGCCTTCCAGCGGACCCAGTCCTCCAGTCATAAAAGGGTTTCTCAAGTAGTTAACCAACTGTATGCATTTAAATAGATCTACATGGTTCACGGGCATATAACAGATTACAACTGTAAATATCTGCTGTTCCATCCATCTATACTTTGTACAAAACAAACTGTCCATTGACCAATACCTGGTCAGAGCCATTGTTAACTATCTGTGGATGCTGCTGGGTTGCTACATGTACTACTACTGCTGCAGCAGCTGCTACTCGCAGCAGTGGAAGAGGAGCTGATTGAGGCGCTCGCTGAACTGCTTGTGGAGCTGCTCATGTTGCAGTAAGAGCGTGGGGGTGAGCTTGTGAGTGGCAGACTAAAGCCAGATAAGCTGTTGCTGCAGCAGGGCCTGTTATTGTCAGTTGGCACACCACTACAACTGGCGGGTTTTGGGGCCCTCTTGAGACTGTCATAGTATTCCTGCTCCGACTGGGCGATGACCTGTGCCAGAATGTCCTGTTCGTCCCAACCGGACATACCTGAAAAAATAACGGAAAAGTCATTAGGCATACCCTAATGGCCTGTTTAAGCACAGGGCTCTCAAATAAGCACGGGTTTTGTATAAGTGCAGGGGATAGGACCGCATCCAAATCAATAAGCGCAGGGTATATCCCCCACTCTCCGAGACACCCACACCCTACTACATGTACCAGATCCATACTCTCTCACGACATAGCTGGCACCAAGGTATCCATACCCATGCAAAATGCTTGGTAACCGTCAATGGCTCAAGGCTTTGTTTTGTGTGAGTGGAAGGTGAGTGGGAAGAGTTAGTGAGTACCGTAAATTCTCTCGTATAAGCCTCACCCTCATATAAGCCGCACCCTGAGTTTGAGAGAAAGCTATAAGCCTCATCTAGGGCTTGAAAATTGGCATTTCAGTACTATTTTATACTGTAAAATACCCTCATATAAGCCGCACCTGGACTTTTGGCCATTCCTATAAGCCTAATTTTTATTTGAATTCTGGTACTAGCTGCGATTTATACAGGAGAATTTATGATAATAGATGTTCAACGCCATTTCGACAGCAATATAAAGGTCATGTCATGGCGAAAAAACGACATTACACAATTTTACAACCATGCATGGATCATAAAGCTTCACACATCATTGTGCTGGATACAAGACGACTGGTTTTGTCTAGATTTCAATTTGTGTAGGCATACATAGGGCTACAGTGTATACATACCCCTGAGTTATCGAGGCCTGCATGAGCTATGCTGGCTTTACTCAGTACGGTGCTAAATGTATTGTTAGTGACTTGCGTTGTCTCTATATAGCTCTTTGATGGGCGGGACACGGGCTAGTTTCTCACATTTGGAATGCATTCTCACATCATTTCTCCTTTTTTTTAAATTTGGGGGCCAGAAATTGCAATGGCAGGCTCTCAAACAAGCGCAGGTCTCGTATATGTGCAGGGGATAATATGGGTTGAAGTTTATATGCACAGGTGCCCTTAATCGATACATGGCATGTCCTCAATGTTATAGGGGAACCAAGAAGTTAAGAATTGAGCAGGATGTACATGTATGTCTTTCTGTTCCTAACCCTACATTGTAAATCAGGTTCTATCTGCATATGAATATATCTAAAATCTATATAAGACTATGGATGCTTACAGTACAAATCATTCATCAGTGATGATGTCTCGGGGATAGAAACGCCTGGCCCTCCAACAGCACCCTCTGACGTAGCGGGGGTCTCACAACTTGGGCCAGGGGGTGGTGTTCCTGTGCACAGTGAAAAAGCGCCTGATATCAAACCTCTGATAACCATTCAAAGCTGCCATATTCCTAATGAAGTCTTTTTCTGATATATACGCTATATCTTTTTCATAGCATCAACTAACCTATAACTGCAGTCAATGATACCATTTGTTGTCTACTCAATTACGGGTTTGAAGAACAGAACAAGAACTTACACTTGTCGGTATGCAATACCCACACAAATAGATTAAGAACAAGAGATTCAATTACCTGGAACCTGAAGCTCCATGGGATTCGGGGCAGTAGAAGCTGGTTCATCAGTCCTTAGGGGAGAGTTAGGCCCTGAGTTATTGGCACTGCGACTACGTGGCGAAGCTCGGGATGTGCGTGGTTCTGGTGATGTTGCACGATCCCAAAGAGGTGACCCAGACTCCTGAGCAGAACTGCAGGTAGCACTGGCTGTGCGAGTCTAAAAACAGAAGCAAATAATCATTTCATATATAGTCCTAAATCTTTTTTAGACTTGGTGTTTGAGTGGAAGCAAGAACAAAAAAATGTACATGTATACTGAATTAGCAAGGTCATTCTTGACTGTGAAAATAGAAATCCCTGTAATTCTGTACTCATATAAAAAAATAAAGGCAGATATCTTGGACATATGGGGCTTTTCTTTTAATATAAAATCCAAAGTACAACGCCAAAGTGAAGAAGAAATTTAAAAAAACCGTCAAGCTAAACTGCAGCTCACCAAGTTTTGCCTCATGTTGCGCTTCTCATTATCACGAAGCCACTGGAGGTACGACTCCCTGGCTACCTGCTCCTCCATGCTATCCTGGGTGAGCTCCCAGTCTGTCTCTCGCATCTTATCCTCCAGCATGGCCTTCTCCAGGTGAGACTCTTCTGAGGCTCGCAGCGCATCACCCATCAGGTTCTTGTCCGCCGACTGTAGGAACACAAGTTTAGATTAGTACTGATCAGGTTTCCCACAAAATCCCCAGACTCGAATTCCATGACATTTTTAATTACTTTTTGACATTACCTGGGTTGACCTCCCAGCAAAATTCCTGCAATCGATGTGGGAAAAAATCGTCTACTCCAATGAATTTTGAAATGAAAATTCAATTTTTTCCCATTTTCCATGACTCAAGATGAAATTTTCAGAAATTCCATGACTTTCCCTGACAAGTATTTATTCCATGACGCGTGGGAGCCCTGACTGATACATCATAGTGCAAATTGCATTCTCATTTTGGAATTGATAAATGAAGAAATGAAATACTTACTCCTGGTTCAAAGCCCGGTAGACCGAGACCCACGCCTACCGTGGCTTTGTAAGGATCGATAATTGAGTTGTAGTGGACATTCCGATGATAACTGATGCGGATAGGGTCATTGTCAGTCTTGTACGAACCATGGAAAGTATTGATGGGCTCTGAAGTCAAGATAGAATACAAATTATGTTTTAAAACCTTTGTTATGGTACCGCTGAGTCTGTAATTCACACAGTAACTGTCTGATATACTTTTCAGTCTTTTGTGTACTTCCCTATGATCACTTTTGCACTTTTCTTTAACATACATTTCTTTTCTGTGTATAGCATAGAACAATGAAACTTACCCGGCCCATACTGATAAACTTCAATTGGGCGATTGTACAATTCAGACAATGCCTGCATTTCGATATGGTTTCCGTGACAGTTCTCAGTACGTTTCCTCTTCAAGTATGTTCCAAATTCCTCCGTCACATACTGCTTAAAGAAGTCTGCATTTTTAGCCTGAGAAAAAAAAGGTTTCTCATGAATTCAAGATTACAAACATTAAATAACTTGGAAATTACTGAATACCTTCTCAGGTTTTTAAGGATTTAAAGAGTTTTACTGTCTATTCACAAATTGAACATATGTGATACGATCTGACAATATGGTGATACCTTATATTGTTCAGCTTTTCCTTTCTATTCCTTTTTTTCAATATCTATAGTGTAATGATTTTCTTTGCGGTATAAGATTTGCTAGTCATCCAGATTTCTCACATGTGATTCTATTTATTTGCGAGGCAGAAAGCTATATTTGGTCTACAACTTACCATGTAATCAACACACATTCGCCTAACTACTGAATGCATATCCTGGTCTCCGAATACCTGGTCCGCTGTTACAAGAGTAAAACAATCAGCACATGACGTCAATTGTAAACAAATGGGGAGATTATTCCGTTAATGTGTTTCATGGTATGCGTAACGGAGCTACACATGTCGTTACTTATAATAATCAAGGAAATATGGGTGACAAATCATGCTGACATGGCAAGTTTGTTTTCCTTTTTGACTTTGGTGTCATCATTGACAGAATATACTACCTTGGCTTGGCAACATCCGAAACAAGATTGTCTTCAAGATCTTCATCAGTGTGCACTTAATATCTACATTGAAGGTATATCAGTAGCCTGAGTAGGCATTGTGACTTACCGACTGATCTGAACAGACAAGCTCCATCCTCGCCCATCTTCTTTATCACCAAACCCCGTTTGGCCCTGAGAGAGTCCTCAAACCAGCGCTCCAACTGAAAAAGGGTTAAAAGAAAAGGTTCATTATGTTTATGGCAATATCCTTTATTTACATACTTTTATTTTTCATTTTTTGCTAATAACATAAAGTAGCCTCCATGTCATCCGAAATATTCTGGGGTTATTTAGTCTTCTCACCAGTGCTCTAACTGAAAAACAGGTTTAAAAATTGTCATCCTATTATGTCATTATCCTTTTTTTTGTGCTAAAAACGTTCCTGTATGTGTTCATCGCAAAAGATGTGAACACAGTAGAAATGCCTCTGCTGAGAAAATGATCTTGCCGCCTGGGCGAGCTTGAAAAATTAGGCGATGGTGGCGAGGTTAGCCTAGGGATGTGTATTGGAGATGGCCTGATTGGTGACAGGTGTATTTCAGAACTATCACTCTTTATTCCACACTCTTAAACTCCTGACGTGATACAGTTACTTGGTGGGTAGGGATTGACTAGTACAGACTCCCTGTTGCAGACACTTGAATCAGCAATACTTGAGTTCTCTAATTATCTAATATGTTCATATATGCAGATACCATAATTAATATGACTGACATATGGCTGAGATCAAGAACAGGTTGCAAGTGATGTAGATCTATATAAAAGAGTAAGGAAAGATCCTTGTTTGTCTCCGTACTTAATTTCATATCTAAATCTCCTGACTTATCCTAACCAAGAATGATTTTTTTTCCCAGACCAAATTAGAGTGTTGCAGAGTACACCTTACCAATGTTAAACATGAAATCTATACCAAAGGTCTTCATAAAAAAAACAAAAAAAAACAATTACAAACGCTACAGTAACAGTGTAAGTTATCGATTCTAAATCAAATCCTAACTTTAGAAAGAAAAAATGCCCTTGTTGTAAATAATTCTTGGTGGCCCTAAGCCTTAGGCCTTAGGTTTAGGCTAAGGCCTAAACTAAGCTAAGGCTAAGCCTTGTTTCAAATTGAAGACAAGTGGTAGATCTACATTTTTGCCGTTTTTTTTCCCCTGACTAACCATGGCGAAATTTCGTGAAATTGTCTTATGAAAGTCAGGGGATATAATTCATTTTCCCTGACTTGCCTAGCTTGCCCTGCCCTGTGGCGAATGTGGGACTGATGGCCCTAGAGACCGATGGCCCCGGGGACCGATGGTCCCAAGTGGGACCGATGGCCCTAGAAAATGAGACTGATGGCCCCAACTTTTAAACCAGGTTCTATCCCACATCTATCACCTATCTTCATTAATCATGCATATCTATGACACTTTCCATGTTACACTTGATTGAAAATTATATGAAAAAAATGGCAGTCAGTGCTGCAAGCTGAAAGGTGTCATAGCTAATCCCCAGGCACCAATCCCACAGGGCTACACACACTGCCTCAGTGGGTAGGCATTGGTTATTGTGGCTCTAACACCTCCAAACTTGTGCTAAAAAATACACCAAACATGCTCCATAACATCATGTACACATTCATTCTATAACAAATATATGTGAATTATTTGATCATATTATACACAGGGGCATCAAATTTGAAAGTGGGGCCATCAGTCCCAAAAGTGGGGCCATCAGTCTCATTTTCTGGGGCCATCAGTCCCGGGCCAACTGTCCCTAGGGCCATGGGTCCCGGTACCCCCTGTGGTAGGCATGGCAGTATCCTGAAGAGGGCGCCCCAGGCACTGTGCCTGCTGCAGCAGCCATTTCTGCCCGAGTTCTTCTGTCTGGGTATGGTCAACTTTGCCCCCACCCTGGAGGAGAACCTATAGAGATATTTGAATAATTCCAAATGCTATGATTGCCTACAACACCTCTAGTTTTAGTATCAGGCTATAATTTTAATAAAAACAAATTATCAATGATATATATCAGAGGTTCAAAGTTAGGTTATGCTGAAAAACTGACAAAGTTGCTGATACTCTCTAGCCACTATATAAGTGATGGAAAGTCATTATTTTTCTATATAAATCAGTCTTATGTTCATTGATTTGTGCATGGCAGTGTTTGTGGGAAAGTAAGGTGTAGAGCAAGGTTGACCCTGAAATTTTGGCCATGTCCACTTTCCTGGTCTTCAAAATTAGGAAAACTTCACAGAATATCTAAAATGAATCAATGATATGATAATATAATATTTTCCCTACAAGGAATACCTAACGGCATCAAAATCCATTGACAATTCAATGACTTATGACCATTTATATTGAAGATGCCAAGTGTGCTTTTTTATCATTTTCTGTAGAAACTCCCTCTGACAGCCTGTACACAATCGCCTCTTGTACAAAAACTACTGACATTAGGAAGATAAATCTAATTGATTCATAGAGGGAAAATGTTGGGCTTTGTTATGACCGGTTTTAGATAGCTCTGTGATGACATTTTCAATTTCTTAGATTCTTGCCAGGACCCCATGTTCGGGCAGATTCAGGGCAATTCTCAGTGAAAAGCCTGTTCCAGACAGCATCTCAACATGATGGATTTTGCTATCAAACCCATATCAAACCCTAATAAAAACACACTTTACGCACTTCTAGCATCCTAAAGTATTGATAAATTTTGTTTTTTGAATTTTTTGAAAAACAATTTTTAACCCCCTGCCATGCCTACCTGTGGCAGTGTGGGAACCCAGAGCAATGGTGCCAACATCTGATTCTGAAGTCTTTGAAAACCTAAAAATACACAACTTCAAAAGGTCCTGCATAAACCCACCTCGTCGATGTTTTCTGGGTGTTTGACCTCGCCATATTCGTCCTCACTATTATATCCCGTCCCCTCTTCCATAGCATCGTCCTGTTGCGTGGAGGGCGGCTGTACGGGAGGTGACCCAGTGTTTCTCTGGCTGGCCCCCGCTTGTGATGGTGGCGAGACCCTGCCCGATCCTGGAGAGGGGCGATCGGGCCCTCGATCATGCCTGTGTTTACGGAATGAGCGATGGGGGGAAGATCGATGACGCCTTTTGTTGTGATTTGCTCCTCCGTCGTGGCTTCCGTATTCCTCTTGGTAGCGCCTCCCCCCTGGTTCGTGGGGCGGGAGACGATCCTCTCGAGAATTCGTTGGGATCCAACGCTGAGGTGATGTTGTTCGTCGTGTCGCTCGACTTGGATCACTTGTCGAGCTGTGACCAGAAGAATGCGGGTCCGACGTGCTTTCAGCGTCATTTTTCTCCTTAGTTTGCTTCTTTTTCGGAAGAATAGTCATATTGAAAGGTAACTGGCGATATCCTCTACTTAGTGCTGTTAAATAGAATTTACTTTAAGAGCTTTTAGAGCAGTATTTCGTGATGAAAATATGACAGTAGTTCGAGTACCGAGAGTTTTACTTGACAGGAAGATGGCGACGAGTTTACGTAGTGACGTCACTCACAAAAAACACCGAATAGGTAAATGGTGCATTTCGAAATAGAATGACGCAGCCCTAAATCACTAAAATGTTAAATCAAAACACGACAAAAAGACTAAGAGATTGTGATCCTTTCATATATTTTAATTTGATAGTCTAATATGTTAATCGTGTGATGAAAACTTCTCAGGCGTAAGTTGCAGCTGATGTGTATTCCGCCTGTGTATTTCAGATGCACCATGCTATCCAATGATAGAATCCCCCTTAGATCTATTTTTAGCACAACAAATCAAAGGGATATCCCAAGTTCCTCGAGGACACTTGCTGAAGAGAAGCATGGGTGTCATTTCGCAAAGGTTGTGTGCCATCTGGATATCAAGACAACCCACAAGATTTAAAGGTAATTTTCAGTTATTCATCATTTGTGGTGAACGGCCCCAGAAACTTTACAAGACCGTTCTTTCAATATATCAAAAATGATAGCCAATAGAGCTAGATACCGGTATATAAAAAAAAAACACAAAAAAGAGTGAGTTAGGCACTGAAATACCTCCACTGTGTGAGTCTGCTGCAGGAGAGGTGTGAAACTGTGATAAAGCTGAAACTGGGTAGTGTTAAACTCTCCTTTCTTTGCAAGCTTATTCTGAAATTATTTACTGGAGGATCTTTACAAACAAGGGCTCATTTTAACAGGCTTGGCTAGACCTTTAAAATGATTATTTTTTGTACAAGGTTGAATGCAGGGAATTTTGCCTTTGACCCCATCAAAGTTCAACTAAAAGTTTAGAACCATTTTATTATGAGAAGATCATTGAGCACCTAAAAATAAATGGTTCCCACCTGTTCTATGGTTAAAAATGATCTAGAAAATGTTTTCATTTTCTTTTTCTAAGGGGCTGCAGTTTGTTTGACAGACCCTGCAAACTTTTTTGGCGAGATTATCTCTGGACACTTATCCCAACCTCCCCAATGTTGGGCACTTACCTATCAATTAAGACCTTATTGTATGTATTTTATATGGTAGGAAATTGATAGCTATGATAAAAATAAGTAGTTTTGCTTTTTAGATGAAGTTATTATGTCAATTTAAATGGAAGTTATGATCATTCAAACGTCCTGAGTCAAAGACGATATTCTGCCATGGTTCTGTCAGAGCGCACAGTTCAAGGGAAAAGATGACATCAAAAATTTGCTTTTACATAGTTTGATTATGATAAAATGTATCATTATTTACATTCTTGAGGGTATATCTCGCTTATCTGAAAAGAAAATTGCCCAAAATAATCATTTTAGTGATCTAGTATACCTTGGATTCATCTTGCTTGATCACAAAATTAGATCCAAATTAAACTCTTAACTATGGCAGAATTCTGGGTCTGATTTGGTACCTTTGACCGGTCATAATTCCACTTAAAATTGACATAGAGACTTCATTTAAAAAGCAAATCCACTTCTTTTCTCAAGATCCATCCATTGATCATTAGATAGTTTTAATGGGATAAAGTCTTGAAATATTAGGTAAGTGCCTAAGTGAGTAAGGGAGTGGTCATTATTTATCAACAGGGGGGGGAGGGTGGGTTTGAGGGGGGGGGCGTAAAATTTTCAGACCCCTCCCGAGGGGGGGGCTAAAAAAATGCTGACCCCTCTTGAGGGGGGGGGGGCTAAAAACAGTCACCCTCTTTTTAGCAAAAAAGCCCGTGCGCTACTATAGATCAAAGAGGGGCCCAAAAACTCTCCGCGCCTCTGGCGCGGGGGGGGGCGCAAAAAATTTTGACTGCCGTCGAGGGGGGGGCGTAAAAAATTTCCGCGCGTCCGCGCGAAAACCCACCACCCCCCCCTGTTGATAAATAATGACCACTCCCTAAACTGTAAAGACATGAGTAATAATAGATGTTTAAAGCCATTTCGACAGCTAAGGACATATTCATGGCGAGAACTACATTACACAATTTCACAAAGGAATGTGTCAGTGTCCGCGCATATGTGCACCACACACATCCTGAGGGGATAGAAAAGCGGAGAAATAGACCCTTTTAATTAAGTGGGCTAGGAAAGCCCGACACAAAAAAGAAACAACAGAATAACATTCTGGGTAGACTCTAGATTTTGATGGCATTGGCAATTTGATGTTTTGTACAGTCCACTGCTGCATCAATGCAATATGCAATGCATGATGCCTGATGCATGCATCATGCACGAATCAGTGCATCTAATGATATAGTCCATCCATAACCAATTGTCACCTGACCAGCTGTCTCCCATGATGTACAACATGAACAGTTGTCACATGTATTAGGCATAAAATTTATAGTATTAACTTGGCCATATAGATTTATTAGATAACTTTTGAGATCTCTTTGAATCATCTTCCTATCTTGCATGGAACCAGAGAAATACACAGTTTAGCTGGGTAATGGGATATTCACCACTGTGATCACAGCCTCAGAGATGCCAACATTTGATCATAGGCTTCAGGGACAAAATTTATGAACTGAGGCAAAAAAAAAGAGGGGGGAAATGATGCACTCTGGTGAGTTTTGGAGTTGCAATCAATCAAAATATTCACATTTATATCTATGTCCTGATGTATTGAATTAAATTCAATACATCAGCAGCAGTGGAAATCTTTTGAAAGGGGGGGGGGGGCAGGGACAGATATTAATTCCATGGGCATGGCCATGGTAGAAGGAGGGGTCTGGGGGGTAACCCCCTGAGGAAATTTTTGAAAATTGTGAGGCAAAAACATCCACTCTGATGCCCCTGTAGGCTGTAGGTCCCACAAATTTGGTTGGGAAATTTGCGTGGTAAAGCCGTGCATTCTTGGGGAGCTCTACAAGCATGTTGTAGACACTATCGTGGGAGAGTGGTACTGTCCTGAAATAACACTTATAACTAGAGAAAGTTTTGGGGGGGTGGGGGAAAAATCATACTTTTATCCCAACCCTCCACCTTTTAGGCTTGGGGCACATGCCCCATTTCACCCTACATGCACCACTGTATTCTTCGTATATCAGGGATTGAAGCGAAGGACCATTATACATTTTGAAGCTAAAAGGCCCCTTCCCACAGACTGTGATCCAGTAGAAACTTAGCAAATATGCCTAGACTAGTCTAGTGTGTCTTTTAATAAGCACCCTACCATAAGCTTATGATAAGCATTCCCCCAAGAAAATTTTGAGATTCTACATTTCAAATTGTGCAGTCTGGTGAATTCTTTTCAGCCACAGGCGAATTTTTCCCCTTACTTTTAAAGTTTAATATCTCAGCAACCAGTTGGACTATCCTATCATGTAACATGTCATTTTGAAGCTAAAGATCTCTATTTTCCGGGACACACAGCCTTCAGTGCGGACCCGGGATAGAGGGATAATTTTCGGGACCGTCTCGGACATTCTGGGACTGTTGGCATCTCTGCAGCCTACTGCACAGGCAGGCAATGCAGTCATTGTTTACCTTACCAGAGGCCCAGTCATGTGCATTGGGCAGAAAAAATACATGAGTATTTCATGTCTCTTTGGGCAATGCTCCTCATTAACCTAAACTTAAGCCCTTTGCAGGATCAGTTTACAACATAATATCCAATACCCACAAGTTCCAAATTTCTCCAAATCACATTATTTCATTATGTCCTTTAACATGTTTGCCCATACCAACAACAAGTATACAGTTTATATATTTCTCCTCAAGCATGATTATACTCAGATTGACCACCATTCTCTTCTGGTGAAAATTAGACCCCAACCACCCATGTAGCCCAAATATTAAGGACAGGAGAGTCCTCAGAGTGAGATAGGATCCCTGGAGGCTCTGAGAGAGTGCACATGATATGAGTGTATACATGATTATAGTCTATCCCTGACCAGTTGTCACTAGTACCCGGTACGCCTACACAAAATGCTGCAAACTATATTCCATCCCAGACCAGATGTCACTTGCATACAACTTGACTACAAACTATACTCAATCACTGTTCACCTGTTTACAACATGAGTACGGTATACCCAGCAAACAAGAAACGTTTTTTAATGGTATAAAACATTTTTAAAAGGTTTTTTCTCAAACGTTTTTTAAAAAGTTATTTTTAACCTTAAAAAAAAAGGTTTTTCTGCAAACCTTTCTGATTAAAATGGTTTAGATTTGGTATTTAAAAGGTTGAAGAGAACACGTTTTTTTTTTATAACCTTTTCTACACCTTTTCTGAACATTTTGAAATGGGTTTTTTTAAGGTTTAGATAAAAACGTTTATGTCTTAACCTTTCCTACACCTTTTCTGAATGATTTATAATGTTTTTTTAAGGTACAGATAAAAGCATTTTTATCTGGACCTTTCCTGAACCGTTTCTGCACCTTTTGTGAAGGTTCAGGAAAGGTGCAGATTAGGTATAGAAAAAAAAACTTCTTTTTTTTTTCATGTTTTTTTTTAAGGTTCAGATTAAAACTTTTTTATCCCAACCTTTCCTGAACCTTTTCTGAACATTCAGAAAAGGTATATATTAGGTTCAAAGAAAAACCTCTTTTCTTTAACCTTAATTTTCAACCTGACATGCTGGCTTATATAGACTTCAATGTCACAACTTAGCATACAAGCCCTGGTGGCCTAATGGATAGAGCTTGGCACTCATCATCTGAAGGTAGTAGGTTCGAACCCACACATGGTTTAAGGTTTACATTCCCCCCCCCCCAAAAAAAAAACATTGGTGGGTGACAGAACCTCAAAAAAACTTATTTTAACCTTTAAAAAACATTATTTTAACCTAAAAAAATTGAAATAAAAACGTTTTTTAGCGTTAAATTGAT
Organism: Acholoe squamosa; assembly: GCA_949317995.1. Classification (NCBI taxonomy): domain Eukaryota; kingdom Metazoa; phylum Annelida; class Polychaeta; order Phyllodocida; family Polynoidae; genus Acholoe; species Acholoe squamosa. The sequence goes on along the minus strand of OX439035.1, from coordinate 73,921,562 downwards.
GTTTGTTTAGATTCACAAAAAAAACACGTTTTTTGGGGGTTCTGCAAAAAACGTTTTCTCAACATTTGAGAAACGTTTTTTAAACGTTAAAAAAAGTGTTTTTTTTTGCAGGGTAGTCATAAATACAAACTACCGTAATCTCCCGCGTATAAGGCGCAGCCCACGTATAAGGCGCACCTAGATTTTTGGAAAATTCTCAAAAAAATGAAAAATTCATAACTTTTGTTCTACTGAATGAATGTTCAAAATTCAAAAACCTATGTATAGCTTGGGCCACCCCGGACCCTCTTGGGCCCCCTTATGTCCTATTATGACCAAGGGGGGCATGTAATATATCAAAAGAAAGGTCTTGGTGTCCCCCTTGTGGATCCAATGAGAACTAAAAAAAACCTTATAAGACGCGCCTTATACGCGGAAGATTACGGTATTATCTATTCGTGACCAGTTTTCAGCTGTCTACTTTTTTTTAGGTTAAGTTCTCTTTATTTGCTCAGTTTACAGGTATAACGACAATTACATGTGGAAATATAATATATGAAGACATATATTGACCAGTTGATAGTGAAAATAATAAAACATGAAGTATATGTATCCAAACTGAGACTAAAGAAGGTGATGGACCTCATCCCCACCACGTAGGGTGTACGGGTTGATATTTCAGGTCCTACCTAAACTGATAGCTTATGATTGTAAAGGATTGACACACATGAAGCAATAGAAAGTGTATGAAAAATAGAGAATGTACCAATACAGTACAGAGTAATAATGGAATATAATGCTAGTTCAGTTTACCTGTTGTAGTGATTAAAGGGACGAGAGAGAAGGGAAACAACACAAATTTGGTTAATTAGTAAATATAATAGATTTAAAGTTGAGCAGCTCACCCCATATTGGGGACTAGTTCTCGTAATAATTTTTTATTGTTAGATTTAAAAATTGATAATGTTTCAGTATTACGACGTATTATTGGGAGAGCATTCCAACTTATGGCACCAAAATATTCAATACTTTTCATGTAAGATACAGTATTTGGAAATAATACCTTACAAGTAGGAGCCAGATGCTGTCTTGTTCTAATCTGTCTATGGTCTATATATTCATTACATCTAGATCTTGTATACATATAGTTCAATAAATGCGTTTGTCTTCTATCAGATAAAAAGTTACAGTTTGATATATGGTGAATATAGCGAGTGTTGGTGAGATGGGGTACATTGAGACAAATCTTTAAGCACCTATTTTGAGCATACTGGAACATTTCCAAATATTTTTCATATGTGGTATGGAAAATAATATCAGCATAGTCCATATATGGTAAAATAGTGGTTTTAAAAATTCTTAGTGATAGCTTGGTATTAATATATTTCCTTAGGTTACACAGTAAGTAGGTTTTATGGGAAATTGTTTTAGCCTGGTTTTTAATATGTAGACTATAGTTCAGTAAGGGATCCAATATGACTCCAAGATATTTATAACTAGGTACAACTTTTAACAGTATATTATTCATGGTGATATTGGCTGATAAGGTACTGAGTTTCATAGTACAAGATGAGAAAATCATTATTTTGGTTTTAGCAATATTAACCGACAACTTATTTTGTTCACACCAGGTGTTATACATTTCTAGGTCTTCCTGTAAACCCATTTTAGCAGTTTCAAAATTATTATGCGAGGTATAGATCACAGTATCATCAGCATATAACCTGATTTTACAGTTTTTTATACATTTAATTACATCATTGACATAAACTAAGAAAAGCAATGGACCTAATATTGATCCTTGAGGAACACCACATATTACATTATACATTTCAGAAGCAATACCATTTGCTTTAACAATTTGTTTTCTTTCAAATAAATAATTTTTAAACCAGTGATATGTGTCGGATCTTATACCATAGTTATGAAGTTTAATAAGAAGAACAGAGTGGTCCACAGTGTCAAAAGCTTTCCTCAAATCTATAAAAGCAGCAACAGTGGAATTACTTACGTTAAGATCTCTCTTAATATCATCCGTAAATTTAGCAAGGGTGTCAACAGTACTGAAGCCAGGGCGAAAACCACCTTGAAATTTTGTCAAAATATTCTCATCAGTCAAGAAACCATACAATCTATTGTGAACAATTTTTTCAATTAATTTACAGGGTAAGGGAATCAAAGAGATAGGCCTATAATTGTTTACTAATTTCAAATTTCCAGATTTAGGGATAGGGGTAACTTGGGAAATTTTCCACTTGGCCGGTATAGTGGCTGTTGTAAATGATAGATTAAATATTTTAACAAGTTTATTGGGATCATGTGAGAAAACTTTCTTTAAAATTTTGGATGATATCTGGTCTATTGCTGAAGATTTAAGTGGATTAATGTCGTGAACCAGTCTATTGACTTCTTGAACATTGGTATGCAAATTTGTTATGAAATTATCAGTCGGTGGATCATAACTTTTCCAAGGTATGTGCATGTTAGTAGCTAATTTTGGTCCAATGTTGGAGAAGTACTCATTGATAAAGTCAGAAGTGTCATTTCTAGGGATGGTTGTATTAGGATTTTCATGGTCCACCAAATTTATGTCACCAGCTCTATTTTCGTGACCTGGGATCAATTTATTTATAACCCTCCAAAATTTACGATGATCATTTTTGTATAACTCTGTTTGTTCCTTGTAAAATAATCTTCGTGCTTTACTGACCAATTTATTAGTTTTATTTCTTAATTTATCAGCAACTTTCCAGTCATTTTCATCTTTGGATATCCGAGCAGCCTTCAATTTAGAATTTTTGTCTCTGATAAGTTCAATAAGCTGAGGAGTAAACCATGGGTCTCTTAATTTATTAACAGAAAATTTATGTATAGGACAATAAGTATCAAGGATTGAACGAACAGCTTTTTCATATTTGTCCCAAGCAATATCTACACTATTAGTCTGATTAAATGTAGTCCAGTGAAAGCTGTCAAATTTGGCAAACAAAAGATCATCGGAAAGTTTCAAATAAGAGCGACCAGTAATCTCTACCTTTACGGGTGCAATATGCCATTTCTTTCTAACCAAGTATATAGGAAGATGATCAGAAATATAAGATTCCAATATACCCGTCTGGATATAATTTCTTCTCAAATTTGTGAAAACCAGGTCAAGTATAGCATTTTTACGAGTAGATTGTTTAATTTCTTGCATGAAACCTTGACTTTTCATTTTATTTAACAGTTGATTTACCATATCATTGTCATCCCTTATATTAAAGTTGAAATCACCCATTATAACAATTTCATAGTTATTAATATTGTTAATGCTATCAATGGTATTCAATAGTGAATCAATGAACATCTGTTTCAGACCCTCTTCGGGTGGTCTGTATACATTAAATACAATTATAGGTTTCATATGATCCTTGTTGATCAGAACACTTTGAATTTCAATATGTTCCTCAGAGAGATTTAAATGCTCAAATGCACAGTAGTCATGTGATACATTTTGTCTTATGTAGAAACACAAACCACCACCCGTCTTAATATTACCTTTACCATCCAGAGTTTGTCTGTCTAATCTATATCTAATATAATTACAAAACTGATATGAAGTTTCAGGGTCTTCACACTTCAGCCATGTCTCAGAGAAGGAAAATATTTCAATCTTATCATTATATAATTCTGTACATATAGTAGGGTAGTTAGCCCTTAGGCTTCTGGCGTTTAAGTGAACAATATGAATACCTTTGGTGCCAGCCAATTTAGTTACGTCTTGTGACATGTTAAAGCTTGTAGTACAACCTGATATTTCAAATCTCCCTCGAGTCCATTCTGTACATAGTTAGGGATATAATCAATGATTAAATCAATATATGGGTCAGGTCGTCATAAAGTGTAAGATTCTGCCCTTGAAGGGCCTTTAAAATTAATTTTCTAATTCCTTTATATAACCTTAACACAACTGTAAAGGGACTTCCGTTCAACTCAGAAAACCAAAAAATACCGATCTAGCCCATCCGGTTCCATTTTTATTGCTTGTTTTGTGTCATGTAACGTCCGGTACCAAAATAATGAAATATAGAGGTAATTGAAGTTGCTCTCAGTAATATAAGAATGTCCCATTATGCATAACAAACACATTAATTAACAAGGCCAATATGTCTATTATTGACTTCAATTACAGAATGGAACAGAATTTGAGTTATGCATGTACAGTAGACTGCCTCCTACATGATGATAAAAGTACCGGACGTTACGTAACGTCCGGTACTTTTATCAGAATTATTTCACATAAGCTGCTCTCACATGGAGACAAATGCTGCTGGACACACAATTTTTTCGCCAAAGTAGGGGATAATAAAGCCCTTCATATGGGTAATAACAAAGATTATGAAGATTAATTTTTTCCATGTTTTATAACTGATTTAGATTTTGGTATCGGACGTTACAAATTACAGATTTCCATTTTCAAAGACACACAATGAAAAATCCTCACTCAGTAACATGTTCAAACCTGATGGAAATGATACCTATGATCATATAGAATACAAAAAATAACTTTGGGTTACTCCAGATGTTCTTTATTCGATACAGAACATTTGTAAAAAGTACAAAAAAACAAAAAAGAACAAATTTGACTGTTTTTCTCACTTCGGCAAGCTATAAGTCTGAGAGTTTTTGATGGATGGCCACAAATTAACATCTTTCTGATAGCCCTAAGTGTTATCTATCAAATGAGTCTATGTAAAACAAGATTGATTTGCAACTTCTTTCTCTAGAGCCATAAGAGTGCAAAATGACCCAAAAACACAAAATCTACTGCTTTCTGGCGACCTGACCCATATAATGATTGGTACAGTGTATTAGTAGATAATTTCGGTACAATTACACGGGCATAGGCCTTTATGCCACCCATGGTACCGGTAGGTATTAAGTCTTCAGCTAGATTTGATGGGCATAGTGGGCATAGGGAAAAGTTTACACAAGCATATAGGTTAAAAAAAGTGATTCTGCTCATTGTATTAGATGTACCGGTATATTACTAGGATTATCAAGTAGAGTCCATTCATGTTTGGGATAGATTCAGATCTTGATTACGAGCCATTTCCAGTCGAACCTCCTCAGCAGTTTTAAGAGGGTCTTCACCTGTGTGTAGTCTAAGTACTTCAACCAGAATTTCTCCCAACTTGTTAGCAAAGTTAGACCTGGCCACATTGGTTATTGTTATGTCCGTCTTCTGACCTAGGTGATACCCACATCCATATGTTTTGTTGACTGTGGCTTCGTACATGTATTTGCCTTTTAAGGCTGTCAGTTTGTTCCTGAGGAGAGGATTATTGAATTTAGTTTCAACAAGTTTGAACATAGTGGCTTCCTCCTCGTCGAACCATTCATTAGATTTTTTACAGGACTTGGCTGCATACATTGCCTCCATAGGTGTGTTAGCTGACATAACTTTGCGAAGAACATGGGGTTGATTAGATTTAACACACATTTCTGCACAATATGCCCTCTCGACAGAGTCAAACATCTGACCATGGTACTGGATTTGGCAAGGATATAGATTTGAGAAGACTGAATGGGGCCCTTGAAATGCTACACCGTCCGGAGTATCGATTGTTTTTGCATTTTCAAGAGATAATCCATGTGGTAGGGTGTTAAGCTCACCATAGCCGTAGGTTACACCATCAACAATAATAGTATTCCCTCGTATTCTAGAGATAATCTGTTTACTCCTGGCTAGGGCCTGAATGGATCTAAGGTCCTTCTGGATTTGTTTTTCTTGTGTCGACATGTCATCAGAGAGATGAACCCCTTTCCAGGTGAGATTATTTCTCAATTTGCTGATATTAGCAAAGATTAGTGACTTGTAATGTGTAGCGGTGAATATGACGATTACTGACCTATTTCTAGGCTTGAATTTAGGGTCATTTCTCTGTTGTGGGGTTGGATCAAGCTTCCTACCTCGTCTGTACACGGCTTCTGCGCAAGTATTGTCAAAGGATAGGCCTAAGTCTTGAATTAATTGGTCAAGTTTGTCCCTTAACGTAACAGGTGAATTTTCTTGTAATCCATCTATTACAAGAATTTTCCTTTTCCGATCAGACTCCATTTTTAGAAAGATTTCTTCATAGCTGTCACAACTAGATTTTACTTTGTTGACATCTTTGGAGTTTTTGGATATGCTGTCACTATGGTCGGTTAGCGCTGAGTCAATAGTGTCAATGCGAGTTTCAAGCTGTGGTAGAGTGACTTTAGATTTGACAGCGCCTTCATCACCGTAGATGCGCTTTTCTAATCCTTGGAGAAGTTCAAGAGTGCGCTGGCTAATAGAGGCCTGGAGGTTTAATCTTGAGTCGATTTCATTTATTTTGTCTATTATTTCCTTGGGTTTAGCATTATATGTAAGAGGAGGTAGTAGCGGCACAGATTGGTCCCCGTTCGTTTTGTTTACCTTTGGAATGTCTGCCATTTTAGGTAATCCCTTCTCGTCGAGACAGAGTAGAGGTGTTGAGCTAGTTTTCCTGGTCGATATATTATTGGAGACACTCATTTATGTTGGTATTGTATAACCGTGGTGTTCATATAGAATATGTGTATAAATGGTCGATGAGCAATGATCACAACTGGTAAATAGAAAGGTTTTCCCTGGAGCCCGCTCGCCTACGTCTCTAGCCGTGTGCCATATTTCCCGCGTACTTTAGAAATAGAAGCTATTTTCTATCCTTGACTAGTTATCACCTGTATATATCATGACCACAAACTGTAGTCCATTCTGAACAATTGTCACCTGAATGCAATACATTTATGAAAACATTGTTCGTCCCTGACCAGTTGTCATCTGTATACAACATGACTATAGCCTATCCCTGGCCACTTGTCTCCTAGATACTGCATGACTACAACCTATAGTCCATCGCTAGCGAGTTCTCACAGTTTGCACCTGATTGCAACATGACTACAAACTACAGTCAATTCCTAACAAGTTGAATGTAAACTGTACTCCATCCGTGACCAGTTGTCTACTGGTTACAACATGACTATAATGTATCCCTGACCAGTTGTCACTAGTACCGTATACAAAATGGCAGGCTGCAAACTATATTCCATCTCTGACCAGTTGTCACCTCTATATTACAGGAGTATAGTCCATCCCAGACACGTTTTTACCTCGACACTAAGTGACTACAAGTTATGGTCATTCCCTGACCAGTTATCAATTGATTGAAACATGAGTACAAACTTAAGTCCATCCCTGACCAGTTGTTACCTCTATTCAACATGACTTTAGTCTATCCCTGAAGTGCATAGATAGTTCATAAAAGGAGCACCAAAAGTGCATGGAAAGTGTGTGGAAGAAGTGTAGAAAGTGAAAGAGTGTGATTAAAAGTCAATGTATTCCTGCCAAGATCTCACCTTTTGTGACCTGTACTGAAAAAAAGGACATTATTCCCCCTGAAATAAGGTCCCTTTTCGCAGATTGTGTCACTTCTGTTTACAAAAGGCCACTTTACTATTACATGATTCTTGTTTCACACCCACCCGTTTCAAACCACTTTCCCCCCTTTTGACCTTGAGTTAGAGGGATTTCGGGGAGATGAAAGTACAATTGATATTAAAGAGTGACGGTTGACAAGTCTAAATAGCTAGTCTGGGAATGGTAGAAGATTGCCTGGGTCCTCCATGATAACTGATCAGAGTAGGGATACACTCTTATAGGACGGGTAAGTGGATGTGGAAGCCAGGCTCAAACGGTAGACGTTACACCCCTGTAGAATGCAATAACTGATCATGGGATGAGTATAATTTTGTGGAAGCTTGAGGAGTGTAATCGTAGATAAGAGTGTTTATTGGAGCCCAGGCTGGATGTGGTCTGATATGTCCCTATAGAGTATTAAGTGTCCTTGAAACGTGCTGGCTTGCAAGTGGCCCCGGTAGGCTGTGTCCACGCCAGTCTGGGAGTCACGGTACTAGAGACTGTGGTAGTAGGGATTAGACCCCTGTAGGATAGTGGTTGTGTTCCTCTCAAACAGTTCCTTTAGAGTCACACCAGGGTGAAAGTCCAAATGGTGTCCGGTGATGAAAAGTCAAAACCACCGGTAGCCAGAAGGTATATAAACACTGTGCTGCAGGAAGAGAGCGCGAATTATGCTCAAATCAGAGGGGAAGATATTTATATTCGGCAGCTTACGAGTAGCAATGGATTGAAATTCTGAAAAGTAACTATTTTGGTGGATGGTCTCTTACTGGGTGATTTTCTGGCATTCCAACTTAAACTATTGAGGCCTTAAGGCTCTATCAAGGATCTGATCATGTCATAGAGGAAGCAACTTCTTGGAGGATATTGATAGTTCTCTCTCTACTTGGCTCTCACTACCTAACTTATGTGGAGTGTTATCATGTACTGCATTTAAAGGAGTTGTTCATTTATCGGAATTGGAAATATTTGTTAAAACTGATATTTGTTCTACACGAATTTGGACGTATTCTCTGTTAATGATGGAGTTTACACGCTCAGTTAATCAGAGTCATCGTATTATGAAAGAAATTTGGTGGAGTTGTGAATAAAGACAAATTTTGTTATAATCGGAGATGGAGACATGCACTTGAAATTATTTTGTGGAAGCATTATTATTATTGGACTTGATTAAATCGCGAGTATATACATGTGTATGTTTCATATTTCGAAACCGGGAGATCGACATTCGGGATTGTATGGCATAGGTATTATAATTAAATCTGACAATCATTAACGAATATGAACCATTTAAATAAAAACCCTTGGAGATGAATTACCCATTCGTGTCTTCTTTCCCAAATGGGAAGTGGGACTTAGACATGGTTTTACCTCTTGACGCTAGCCAATAGATTCCCCTATATAACTAATTTAAACGCGAGTGGAGATGGGAGGAGGATTGTAAATTAATTGGTGGAAAACTTGAGTACTAACCATATTGTATTTTGAGAAGAGATCCAACTTTAGCACATAAAACCCCTCTTTTCCCCTCTGCCTGTAATAGCCCAACCTCAGCCCTGACCACTCCCCAGGCTTCCCTAGCCCACTTAAAGTTAGGACATCCAAAAATGGGATTTTCTAATCCCTGCTTAAATCTTTTCCAAACACTGTACTAATTTCATACTATAAGGATGAGTAATGATAACATGTTTTTTATGAGTAGAAGGGGGTCAGGTATGGAGGACCACAAAACTTAGCCTCAGCCTCCCCCAGTGCACTTCTTATTGGTGTAACTTAATTCGTGCCCTCTAAAATGTGCACCTTATCCTTAAATCTATCAATAGTAGGCAAATTTAAGCAGAACTGCTGAGAATAAAGGCGATTAAAGTATATATTTGAGTAAAAATGGTCTATTTGAACATACTGTCACATTTTAGAGAAGATTCAATTTTGAGACCCAATCATGGATATGCAGGGGTCTATGTCTCCTCTTTTCTATCCCCTCTGATGTAAAGGGGTCTATGTCTCCTCTTTTCTATCCCCCTCTGATGTGTGTGGTGCACATATGCGTGGGCACTAACTCATTCCTCTGAAATTGTGTAACGTAGTTCTGGCCATGAATATGACCTTAGCTGTCGAAATGACGGTGACACCTCTTTTTAATTGTTGCCCTCTTTCCCATTATCATGAATCCCTCTCCCCCACCTGCCAAAGAAAAAAACAAGAACAATTAACCTTCCATAAATCCAATACTTTCCATAATTGAGCAGGATGCGCTCGACGTCAGTTTCATTACTGTCACAAATTGATGGCCAAGTCAACAGCAACACCTCTGTGTGGACAACTAGAGGCTAGGATTCGAGTGAACGGTCCACTAACAGTGGCTGACTATATGAAGGAAGTGCTCACCAACCCCTCTGCAGTAAGGGCTTTAATATTTCTCCTGATTTGAAAAAAAAATGAGATACAGGTAAAGTTGAAATGCGGCATATAAATGGTCAATCAATTAGTTTATTTCGTCGCCTATGCGACCATCCCTCTTCTAAAAAATCACTAGGGGTTCACCATAATTTTTATCATTATTGTGACATTATTTGAGCATTAGGGAGTCTAGCACCCCGGTAGGAAATCAGCAGAATCATGGATGCCAATCAGGAGTCATTGCTAATACCCCTCAGAGATATTCAGTCATAAATGGAGACGGAATTCATTTAGGAGAATGAAGAGAAATTAGAGCGGTATGAGAGAGGCATTGGGAAATTGGATAGTCCTGTAAGTGATATCTCATTGGTTACTCTGAGTCGAAGTCATTGGAGAGTCCTTGCGGTGTCACTGGGGAGTCAACTGGGAGTCCTCAGAGTTTTTGTGGATCCCTCAGAAAGTTGTTAGGGAGTTCTTACAGAGAGTCCTCAGAGTCACTGGGGAGTCATCAGAACCTCCATACTTTACTGCTTTATTCACCAGGACTACTTTATTACTTCACCCACAGGAGACATCAAGTATTGAAATTCACTACTTTATTATCTGATGGTCTGCAAAGTTCAGTTATCCTGTTGTTTTGTTCTTTTCAATTCTACTGCTGTAGTGGGACAACTCTATTACCCTCTTCCCCCGCATTGCAGTTGAAATGAAGATTTTTGAACTTGAACTATCCTGTATCATGTGTGCGGTTATTTGTTCTAAGAATTTTGAACATAAACTATGCTGTATCATGTGTGCGGTCATTTGTTCTTTCAGGGCTATTACATGCACAAGGATGTCTTTGGCAGAGAAGGGGACTTCATAACATCTCCGGAGATAAGTCAAATGTTTGGGGAGGTGGGTCACCTGAACACTAAAGCAATAAAACAACCGTCTGTCTATATTCAGACTCATAAAATATGAAAGGGTAATGTGGCTTTTCCACTGAATATTTCACCTATCAACATGTTTTGTAAATTGATGTTACTGGTACTCTCTCCTCTCTAGTTTTTGACTTTGATATTATGACTTATGTGTGTGACTGGTTCCTTATTGAACAGATGCTTGGTGTATGGTGTGTCAACGAGTGGCTCGAGAGCGGCTCCCCTACTCCAGTTCGCTTTGTGGAGCTGGGACCTGGCCGAGGCACCCTTACTGATGATATGCTCAGAGTATGTTCTGTTATAAAACTATGTTGAATAAAAAGTGTTCCATGAATACTTAGTATTTTTTACTCTCCCCATAAACTATCCCATTATTTCTATGAAACATTTGTATCTTGTATGATGATCTTCTCTCCGTGGATAAATCATAAACGCATAATTGGAAAATTATTTTATTCTTCTGAAAACAGTCATTTTGTTCTTAAAGGTCTTCCGTCAACTTGCAAGTCCCTTGCTGAAGGAACTCTCTGTACATCTTGTCGAAGTTAGCCCTCATCTCTCTCAAGTCCAGCGTGCTAAGTTAATAGGATTGCCTGTAATCCGTGATGCACCGACCAACACCGAGACCCCACAGCCAACTTGTATAAGTCGACATGGCCCTCCAGTCAGCTGGCATAAAACATTAGCAGATGTACCAAAAGGGAATTTCTCCTTCATAATTGCACACGAGTTTTTCGATGCCCTGCCTATTCACAAATTCCAGGTGAGATTTTTTTCAATAAGTTCAACCAGATATAATGCCCACAACGGTTTCAGGTTAGAATTAATTACATTGGAATTGATTCCTTGTAATGTCTACTTTCAGGAAAAGTCTTTGTATAGGTTTTCTGATGCAACCTCCGAAAGTCGGAAACCATATGGGCAGCCCTGAAGATGCTAGGGCTGGGGAGTGAGTACACGCTCATTGGGGCTAGGGCTGACACTGCAGTGCTTGTACTCGGCCTCTCGGGCTCTGAGGGTTAAAAAAACATGACCGGGCCTCCCTAGCCCACATAAAAGGGTCTATTTCTCCTCTTTCCTATCCCCTCAGGATGTGTGTGGTGCACATATGCGCGGGCACTGACACATTCCTCTGTGAAATTGTGTAATGTAGTTCTCGCCATGAATATGACCTTAGCTGTCGAAATGGCGTTAAACATCTATTACTCACTCACTCAAAAAACATGACTATCATTTAACAAAGCTTTGAGATAGGTGTATTGGTTAGAAATGCATCATGAAGGATATCCCATTTCCACCACTATACAATTCTTATCGACTTGTCTTGATTGTTTAGAAGAAGGATGGAGTGTGGTGTGAAGTGCTGGTGGATGTAGATTCCTCACCTGATGGTCCACACCATCTCCGCTATGCCCTCTCTCCTGGTCCTACAACCGCCTCTTCCCTACTGCTGAAAAATGTGGTGAGTAGCCAGTCTTTTGATAACATATATGAATGTCTCTTTACTATTTAATAATGTGTGTCATGTTCATCATGAGGTCTCATTTAAGGTATCGTTTGTGAAACGTGGCTAAAGCTTGTTCAGTCTCTTTGGCAGCTACTGCTTAAATGGGGATCAACAGTTCACCCCTCTCTATTGGTCGCATCTAAACCCACATATTTAGTTAAGACCCTGAAGATATGTAGAAACTTTCGTGTTCTTATAGCTTACACCTGATGATAAACGTGACACTGTGGAAGTGTGTCCAGAGGCGGGTGCTGTCGTCCAGGAGATAGCCGGGCGGCTACATGCAGATGGTGGATTTGCACTGCTTGCTGACTATGGCCACAGTGGCGAAAAGACAGACACGTTTAGAGTAAGTTCATTTTCTCTCATTTATAAAATTTTGCATGTTTGTTTTAGGATCCCTCTTTATATACTACAAGTTCTGTGATGTAAGGGAGTGATCATTTTTTAACAACAGGGGGGGGCTGGTGGGTTTGCGCGCGGATGCGCGAAAAAAATTTCGACCCCCCCCCCTCTCGAGGGGGTAAAATTTTTTCGACCCCCCCCGTAAGGGATAAAAATCGCGCGCGAACGTCCCCTTTTAGCCTATAGTAACGCGCGGGGTTTTCCACTGAAAACAGGTGAAATTATTTTGACCCCCCCCATCAGAGGTATTGAAAAAATTCTGACCCCCCCCGGTCAAGGGGGGAAAAAATTCTGACCCCCCCCCTCAAACCCACCGGCCCCCCCCCCTGTTGTTAAAAAATGATCACTCCCTAAAGTGACCATTTGTAATTTTCATCAGTTGTTGGTAAACCTTTCAGGCTTTTCGGCAACATGAGCTGCATGACCCGCTTTGTGAGCCAGGTACCGCTGACCTCACGGCCGATGTCGATTTCTCCTACTTATCACAAGCTGCTGCTGACCAAGGCAAGACACAATGAACAGTTCTTCTTTCAAAAATAATTGCAGATAACCCTCTGTCAGAACCAAATTCAAGTGAACATTTGTCTATGCGTCTACTTCACTTCTGCATATAAAATATAAATTCTGTTTGTAGTTTTCCAAAATGCTTACTTTATATACTACACCGTCATGGCAGTCTTGTTTATCATATATGCAGGACTGTACACGTATGTAATTGGACTGTACAGTAATCTGAATTTCAAAATCGTATTCTTGCAGTTTCTGTGAGTGGACCAGTAACACAAAGGACTTTCTTATATAATATGGGAATAGCGTATCGCTTAAAGGTAAAGTGTCCGATTTCTATTCTAAAAATAAGCCACATATAATTTGTTGTACATAAAGACTGCATGCCTTGAGAATGCAATATGACTATTTGATTTTTTTTTCTATTTCTTAAACATGCAGACCGTCTTCGCTAGTTCATCCTAAAACGGTTGTTACCCCCCACCCCCCTTCTGTTTACTCTGTGCGGCTTATTTCACATATGGGTGTGGTCATGAAAAGATTCATTGATTAATGTCTTATTTTCCTGGGCATATATATGACCTTAGCTGGTGAAATAGCATTAAACAACCATTACTCACTCGTTTACAGGCTATATTTGACACGGGACGGGTATCAATGGACCAGAGGAAGACCTTAATTAGTGGTTACGATATGCTCATCAACCCTGAGAAAATGGGAGAGCGTTTTAAATTTCTGTCACTTTACACAAATCGTTCAGAAGATTACATCCCAAGTGGATTTAAGTCTCTTACGTAACAGTGACTGATATATGTAGGCAAAAACAACAGTATAAATGTTATTGATGTATAGATGCGATTGTAGTTATGCCATCTTTGACGAACAATGACAAGGAAGTCATATGCAGATAATTTATTTCACCAATAAATACACCACACAACCTCCTAGCTCTCTATGTAAGTATTCTAGATCTAGACTCTGGTTAAGATTCCGCCTACTTGAGAAAATAATCATTTGATGATTATTATCTTCACTACTCACAACTCCCGTATCGTATCGATACATGTCAAATTATAATTAACACAAAATGAACAATATTCATAAGATCATCCAGACTCAACACGTGCGTTTCTAATCTTAGTAAAGATCTGGTTACGAGACCTACCAGTAAGAAAAGAGCAAATAACCTCGAAATGCCTCCCATATTTTATACTTAGTGCTTCTGACTGTGATAATTAGATAAAATCCGAGGCAGTAGATTGTAATCTCTACCATATGTATAAAAACGAGATCAATGCAGCAGCAGTTAAGTTAAAATAACCATTACTTTTCATCCTTGTATACTTTTGTAAGTACAAAATAGTCACGCATAAGTTTGAAGAGCATGTAATAGTTGGAGAAGAGAAGGAATACAAGTGAGAGGACTCTGCTCCACTCTGACCATTGGACGAGCAGCACCAGTTGGTAGGCGACTAGCGCCCACGTTAATACTAACAGCCAATGTGTCACCCGCAGTGGCTTGTGGAATAGGAACTGTAAAATAAAACATGTGTATTCACTTAATATGCCTCATCCATATGGTAAGTACCGGGTAGTAGGATTTTTTCTATGAACAGTGGATTGACACACAAAATATCTCAAGCGGTATGCATTGTATTGCAATTCTCTTTGAAAGAGACCGGGCTCTGCCTATCCTAGTCGAACCTACCCATGTTGACATCAGTTAATTTAAATGTATTTAGATCAATGGAATCTACCATGTGAATGGCGCGGTTGTATTACCTTAAGCTTAGGTAAGTGAACTTACATAGAAGCGGGTATGCATGCCATTGCCAGGTTCAGCTGAGTTGTTGATACCTTCTGCTTTGAAAAGTCCCCTCACATGTTTTACAAGCACCCCACGTGGCCATACCTGAAGCTCACTCCACCTGACAGGAAGACAAGAGACAATGATACTTTACAAGGGCAAATTTGTCAACTTATAATGTGAAGATTACTGAACGAGCATATCCAATTTTTTTTCTAATAATAAGGGAAGACACCCCTATTGAAGAAAATCACCAGTCCATCAATGTTATAAAGCATATGCTAAAGAAAGTTAACCTGAGTAAAATCTTCAACATAAACTTACATTTAATAATGTCAATTTTTATCCCATCCCTGACTGCTAAATCATATAGAAAGAGTAGTGTTTAACATACGCGTTGTGTGGAACATGAGCATGTCTCCCCTCCACCTTGGTCCACTTGCCGAGATGCAGCGCACAGCAGTGCATGATATCGACATACTTGACGGGTAGGTAGTGGATCGAGAAGACGATGAAGGCTGACAGCCACACCAAGACCACGTGCTGCGCTACCCACCATATGTCATAGTACAACGTGTTCTGAAGATATACACACAACTATTTCAGTATTCAAAAGGTATACTTAATCTGTTTCGAAATGATCGTGTGGTAATGGACGTGCAGTTATGTAGAAAGATTTCTAAAGACTGGATTCAGGATAAACAGTAGAGTGATGTGAGGGGATAAATAAAAATTGCCTAAAATAAGCTCAAAGAACTGATCGTGTTTCTTTCATAGGATGTATGATGGTATCTTTTTGTGCCGATATGTGTGTACATTAAATTATAACTGAAATATTAATTGAGACGGGACGCACTGATAACGTGAAAAACAGGAAAATTTAAAATGTGGCCTACTAACTAAAACAGTTTTATGACAAATGTATGTAAAGCACACAAGAAGATATTTTTGTGATGAGAAGACCAATCTTGAATTCACACTGGTGCCTATGGAAAGGTATGTGGGAAATATAAGGAATAAGTGTTATGCTCTTTTAGATTCTTAAAATATCGACACACAGTAGAACATGCAAGAGAGATTTTTAATCACGTGTATTAGAGAAAATAACCAATTTTCTACTGAGTAAGTACGGTAGTATATGAAGATGATCTGATATGCTAGTGTATTTCATCATTCAGCAGAATGATACAATGAGATGAATATTTATACGCTCCTTTCTGTTAAAGGGATTTCCTATATATGTACAAATACTATACACTTGCCATATCTAGGCACTTGCACTATTTAGAACTTATATAGCCAAAACTATGTATAAAAAAAATCAGCTGCCACGCCTGATTGACCTTAGTGTTCACTCATTTTATAGTCCCACCCGGAAAAAAAAGAAATATCACACATGTTAATATCAATGCCATGGTATAGGTAACTCAATAAATCAAAGTTATCGACCTTGCTCATTATTTGAATAGTGGAGTAGAGTACAACGCAGGGTAAAGGATGGAATGAGTGTTAAGAAACCAGAGTCACGAGGCCGCCGTAGTATAGCGGTTACACAAACTCAGAACAGCCTGTATTATTGGGCAAAAGCCAATGGGCCGTTATCAAAGTGCATTGTACTACTCAGACAAAACTTACCCAGCAACTATCACAATCTGAATCATACCCGACATGCTGAAAGGAGTCATATATATTAAAATAACTGCCACACGGGGGGAGGACATTTCATCTACCCGGTATACTTCAACTGGGGTTTTATAGACGATAGAGAAAAGAAAACCTTTCGTTGTAATCTTTCTTTTGGAATATATTTCTAACTTTGTTATTCGAGTTAACATTTGACTGGAGACTGTGGTTGTTTTCCTAAATCAAGTGATATCGTGGGGAACACACAAAACAAAGAAACAGAAAATAAGTCAAAATAGTTGTACATATTTTTATCCTTATTATTATTGGTACTCCTGGTTTGGTATGTGGATATTTCAGTCACACATATCCGTTTGTTAATAATTGCTTCAGAAAACAACAGTTTGCCTTCAAGGGAAATAAAAGTAGATCTACAATAAAAAAAAAAAAAAGTGAAATGCTAACGCGTGTGTGCTAGGGGTTAGAAAAGTAGTCGTTTTTACATCATTATTTTAGAGACAATTAAGCATTCAGCACATTAGAGACTACCTGGGTATTAGCATTTAGAAATGACTGGCATTAAAACTCTACTGACCCATGACTGTAGAAGTGGGAGAGAATGTAAATCAATGGAACATAGAGTTTCAGAAACCTCTATCAGATGTCAGCCGTGACACTTTTTTTCATGAAATATAATGATGTAAAAAGTAGCTAATTCGATGTTCGTGAGACAAATATATTGACTTATATCAGCACGCCTAGTAGAATATTGGGGTATATTATTTCATCCATAGACTGAAGTAAGGGTAGGAAATAGGCACATATTCAATTGCATAATTATGCTTGCATGCATGGAGTGAGGCTACATTTAATCATAGACAGTGAAGCAGGAGTCATGTTTAGTTAGCTTACCTGTGCAAAGCACACTGGAATGACACCAACATAGTAGGTGACTAGCATGGAATTGAAGAGAACTTCTTTTATTCGCCTGTTGAAGTCAGTTTTCAAAGTGTCCACTTCATCTCGAATAGCTTCAGGACATGTGTAACAATCGTGATGAAGCAAGTCCTGCAGCTTTGGGTCCTTAGATTTTGTCTTTGGTCCGTCTTTGTCAGACGGGACTTTTTGTAAAACCAGTGCCTTCCCGAAGAGAGGTTTTATGTTGTAGCCAAACAGGAGGACATAGCAGAACAATCTGAAAAAAGATAACAGAGACAAAACATTCAGAAGATTAGGGAAAATGTATAACTGGCATAATAGATGCTCAAACCATGGATTTTTAGCATCTTTTTCCCCAAAGATATCTAAACTACTGTAAAACCTCGCGTATAAGACGCGTCCTCTACGCCAAACAAATGCCTTGTGCGTCTTATAGGATTTCTTCAAGTTGGGGGTGCGTCTTATACGAGGGGTAATTTTACTATAGAAATGTACTAATCTTACAAATTTACGCATTAAAATGTGCGTCTTATACGCGAAAATGCATGTGCTAAGTTTGGGGTGCGTCTTCTACGTGCAGCGCGTCTTCTACGCGGGAGATTACGGTATGCACCATTTAAAAAAAAGGTCTAATAACAATACTTTGTGGAACTCAGGTTTAAGTGAGGTAAGCCAAGCGTGAGAGAGTTTAATTAACAACAAGCCCCCCTTTCACATATAAACCGCAGTTTAAACACAGACCTTTTCATTAACTCAAATTTAAACCAGGTAAATTGTCTTTTAAAGCTCATGTTCTACAAATTACAGTATATTTTATATGATGGTTACCTGAGGTCCTATAGCAAAAAGTAAATTGCGTGCTTACGGGTAACAGAGACAAAGACTGTAGAGTAGGGAATGGCGGAGGATGACATGGTAGCACGACCAGGACCATACAGCCGTTAAACATAGCACAATGACTGAGCGTAAAACTTGTACCACCCAATACATGCATGAGCGCCGTGGACGGCAGCTCTGAAAAATAAGAGATAAAGAACAGATAGCTGTCATATCGAACACTAATATGTTGCTGTGGTTAGAATTGAAACAAGTGCTGTATAAATGTCCTGTATTTGTAAATCATCTTAGCAGTAGCTTCTGAGATATATACCCGTAGGCATTTCAATGCCTTCATAAAATCATGAAGGTTACTCCTAAACCTTCATAACAAAAACACCTTTTGAACACTAGCTAGCTCATTGGTGTACAATAGTTTTTGCCAGTAATATATATGGAGATTCTAGCCATTTACTTAGTGATCCTGTTGTTGTTCTAAAGATAATCAGTCATAAAAGTGACTAATAATCACCTCACTCCAGAATGAGTACACCAGCCTGCGACTCATTGATGCAACCAGGAACATGACGAGGTAAGGATCGATCAAGTAGAAATTCTGAAAAAAGGGGATATTAAAAATGAACACATATTTAGCAGGTGAAACTGAAGCAATATGGTAGTCATAGAGCCCGTAAAGTGTCATAGTCCTAGTCTATCACTTATCTAATATTGATTGTTTCCTTTTAAGAACCACCACATGTACTACAATCTACAATTTCACTAATTTAAATATCTAAAAAAAAAGAAGAGAACTGGCAATCAATTTTTCAGTGGAGGCCTACTTACGAGGGCATAATTGGAATGTGAATGAGGCAGCCACCAAACTGTCTTGTAGAGGTTGATATACTGCAGACACAGGGCCATTGTACCAAAGACAAAGACCATTGCCTCGAAGAGTACAGGGCTGTCTGCTGGGAGGTCTGGAATGTGTGCGTGTTTCGGTGGAAGGATTACAGGTGGTGAAGACTGGCCCATTCCAGACAAGCGCTCAGAGTCATCTCCCACTCTGCAATCAGACATTTTACTAGTTAGAAGAGACGGCTGAATTAGTCATTGTTTGTCATAAAGTGGTACTACTCTTGAAAACAAGGTCATTTTGTATACCAATGAAGGTTAAGTATTGTACTTGTCAAAGGGATCCAAAGTACGAGTGATAAGACGGATTGCAGAGACAGAGGCAACAATTCACTTTCAACAATGAGGGATAAGTACCACTATGACATTGTTTGTACTGCTACATAGCCCACTTTCGCTCATCTTTGACGTGTCTCATCAACTGAAAGTCCCATATGTCTATGACTTAATCAGGGGACTCAAAGCAACACACACGAGCCAATACACATCCATTAACCAATACAACAAAATGTACACGTGACTGTCATCCATTAATTACCAGTAAGTTTTCTTTTCTGTAGCCTACACAACATTCACATACAGTACACCTAGCCAGCCTGGGCACCTAGGGAGTGGCCATGTTTGAACAACGGGGGTGGGGACCATGCTGTTTAGAAATGACCACTCCCCATTCTAGGTAGGTGTCCTGAGTGATATGGAACCTCCACAAATGTTTTCACGCTTTTGTGGACTTGTTTTAACCCACCCCCTTTTCGTCACACTATTTTTCTGTTACAATGGCCATTGCCCCTCCACCAAGACGTCATTTATGGACGGCCCCTATGTGGAGGCCACACTACGGTCTCTGATCCTAGTCTATTAAATACAGTAAAATTCCGTTAGAAAAAAAATCCTGCTATAACGAATGTTCGTTTATAAAAAACAAATTTGGCTTTCCCAATTCATCCCCATACATTTCTAAGTAAAATAGTCCCTTATAGCGAAGTAAGGGAGTGTTCATTTTTTAACAACGGGGGGGGGATTGTTGAGTTTGAGGGGGGGGGGGCGTAAAATATTTTGACCCCCCTCCAACCTGTCTCCATATACCCCTGAGCCAAAAACATAAAACCAGATGTATTGCTGATGTATGGGTACCGTAATCTTCCACGTATAAGGCGCAGCTCGTGTATAAGGCACACCCACAACTCAGAAAATGCAAGTCCACGTATAAGGCGCACCTCTAAGGGCAGATTTTTGCTAATTTAGTACTGTTCTATAGTAAAAATACTCCCCCTATAAGGCGCACCCCAAACTCAAGGTAATGTCCCTCCCACGTATAAGACTCAGCAGCATTTTGTTTGGCGTATAAGACGCGCCTTATACGCGGGAGATTACGGTAATAATACCTTGGGGTCAGGTAGGTGTGTGACCCTGTGTGTGACCCTCTACACCATCCAGTCATACTTGCAATCTCCTCCTTTTTTTCAAGACCTCCCATTATCAATTTTGTGATTTGTCCAAATCCAACAAGATCTTTTTCATTTCATCATTACATAGTGGGATGTCTTTGTAAAATATTCATCTCAGGGTATCAGCTATCCTGAGAATGCACTAGAAGGAACCATTTGGCTTTTGGATATTCAAAATTCTCCTGGGGAACATACCCCAGACCCCCATGTCAGTCTCATTCTATATCACAACATAATCACATTAACCATAAAAAAACATGTCCCATTTTAAAGAGATCTCAGCAATCTTCTGGTGTCCCGGATTCAAATTTGCCATACATGATACATGAGAGGGTCAGATGTTTTCAGAAACCCAAAGTAAAGTTTTTGATTTGCAGGTTTGGAGTGCTTTGGTTACCCCTCCCCCGGTCCCAAAGGCAGTGCTGCATTCTGTATAGTTACAAGTTAGTTAAGCTTAAGGCCCATGTATGTCTGCAGCAAGTTCCTTCAACTACAGCGTGCTTCAGACTAGGTCCACCAAGGTCAATCATCTGATTCATCCAGATCCAATGAGATCTCATTCTTACATCTTTATATTGTGTGGGGGGACCTTATTGGAGAGTTTTAAACAGAAGGTATCAGAATACCTAAAAACCACCAGGATGCATAAATTGAAGCTCTTGATTTGCAAAATTGTTTGGCTGGGGCAGGGGATGCCCCCCAGACCACTGTATAGAGCGCACCCACTGAATGTGTATTCCTACTGCTGTCGGCCATTGTGGAAGTACCAAATATAAACAAGGCTCCTCTGCCTCCTGCCACTGTACTGCAGTGTGGGTGTCAGTGCCGATCTGTCCTCTTCCACATTAGATTTCCAGCACATTTTCTCCACCAATCTTAGCGATTAGGATCTCTTTTGCTATCCATGATGTATATCTATCTATGGTAAAGAAGTTTTTTTTGTGTGCAGTAATTAGAGAGAAAATAGGGGTTTTGTACAGGGTAATATTGAGCCACAGTGGCCACGGCTACTGCCGATCCAGCACAGCAAAACCTTTCATTTCCACATAAGGTTTCCATCACTTATTCTCAGCCAATCAAACTAAATAATATCTCATTTGATGCATATCATATTCATGTATTTACAGTTAAGAGTATTAGTCATCCCCTCCAGTGAATCAAATGGAAATCTGAAAAATGTACAGGGTAGCAAATAGCCACTGTACTGCCAGTGGCCACTGCCCTATCCCCATTCCTGATCTCGCAGAGCAATACTTGGCTTTTCCACATTAAATTTCTATTATTTATTCTTGGTCAATCTAAACAAATATAGCCTCTATAGATGCGCATGATCTTGATCTAGCTTTATCTAAAAGGGATTTTCCATTGAGCCCATTAGATTAAGAGACAATCAAGGTTAGGTATAGGGTAGGAGATCGTCACAGTGCATTCCCTATGGGAGTGTGGGTAGGGTTTCCAGGGGAGTCCCCCCAACACTACTCAGCAGCAAGTTGTGACGTCACGTGGGATCCCTTTATACATGTTGTACTCAGCTTGCCCTGGCTCCTTTTCAAAAAATGAGGTGAGGTGAAGTAGTGTGCGACTCACACTGCAGCTACTGACAGAATTGGTTTTTAGTAGTGGAACCCCTTTTTCAATTTCTTGCATTCCAATTGTCTTTATGTACAGAGCTCCCTGAGCGGCAGACGGTGTGGAATCCCCACACTATGTATGTAGGTATGTCACTAAAAATTGAAAAGCTGTCTGATCGCTTAGCTTTTAGCACAGCCTTTAGAGGCACATGTTAGTAAAAATATGCTTTTGGAATTTTTCATTTAAAGTGAAAATTGATGAAGTTATGGTTGTTTTCATGATCGAAAGTGGGCATTTTTTTCGTCATCATTTTAAACTGTACAAGGAAGGAACAAGTGTGACCTTTCCATGATTTTAGCCTGATTTTTAAACTTGCTGTATCATGGAAAAGCTTACATCCCCTGAAAGCCTGAAACTTTGCCATTACAATGCAGTTAATCTCAGGTCATTCTGACCAAAAGAAGTGGAAATATCAATTTTTAAAGATAAAAAGTTAGTAAAATCCCTTAATTTGGGCAGAAATTATTAATTACAAATTTCTGCTGATCCTAGAAAACTATGTGCTCAATGATAGATTTTCTTCATATTTGGCAGAGATGATGCTAAGACCATATACTACCTCTTCTATATATTTTTGAATGACTTCCTATATTCCTTCATGTATTTGATCAGGGGGTTATGATTACATTGACCTACCGTAATCTCCCGCGTATAAGGCGCATCTTATACGGGGGGTTTTAGTTCTCATTTGATCCAGAAGGGGGACACCAAGACCTTTCTTTTGATATCTTACATGCCCCCTTGGTCAAAATAGGACAAAATGGGGCCCAGGAGGGCCCAAGGTGGCCCAAGCTACCCATAGATTTTTGAATTTTGAAAATTCATTCAGTAGAACCAAAGTTATGAATTTTTCATTTATTTGAGAATTTTCCAAAACTCTAGGTGTGCCTTATACGCAGGCTGCGCCTTATACGCGGGAGATTACGGTAATTAAGGTGACAATTAATTAACTAATTAGAGTTGTGACAAAAGTCAAACACTACATTGAAGGAAAATTTGTGTACTTGGGGTACAAATTCTCAGGCAGTTAAACCCTCCAATATTTCCCATGGTTATAAGCTGATCACTAAGACCTGTCCCTGCACAAACCTTCCAAGCCTGGCACAGTTTTCCATGACGCAGTCCAGGCTCATATCAGCCGCATTATAGCGAAGTCAGCCAAAATCCCAGATTTCAACAGAATTAGACAGAAGCACATGCATATGAAAGAGCTTAAAATTTGCAATTCATAGCTTTTTGAATCAAGTTGATACTCCTATTAGAAGTAATTCTATGAAACTTTGTATATTGGAAATATGAAAAAACGTTCTGTCATTTCTCTACCCCACACACTTGGCTAAATATATAGAATTCTATTATAGATAAGACCGACCATTGACCATGCACCATATTTGGGCACTACCGTACACAAATACTCATAACTTCTGATTGGAAAGGCTGATCTACTAAGCAAAGACACCAATTGAAAGCTGAATAATAGCAGATTAACATATCCTTGCTGCATCTAATTACTAGAAGTAGAAGGATAAGTGTTTTAAATATTGAGTTGAAATCAGAAATTAATTTCCGCTGTGACAGTGGAGTGGAGTCGAACTGCAGTAGACCTGCCAACCGCTCCCTAGCATATGATGTTAGGGACCGGCCTCTCTTCATTATAAGAGGTTTCAGCTCCTGGTTCTGCCTCCTGCTGCAACCGGAAGTTGCAAGTAGTTTGTTTACAAGGGTCTCACCGATATATTTAGAGTTAAAACTGGGTGCTGTAGAATAAATGAGTGATAGAGTATGATTAGATCTACAACATTTACAAAAATGAAAACATAATTCGCCATATTTTTTTAGATACAGCAGGTAGATGTTAGCCGTATGGGGGTTTACTCTGCCAATGGCCGCCATATTTGTTTTGAAATCATTGCACCTGTGTCAGGATGGGTAATGTCGATTTTTCCTATCTTAAAATAATCGTAGGATCCCAAAACTTTCAGCGAAGCTAAAGGAGGGTTGGATGTATGTATATCTAAATTTTTAGAAGGATTGATTAAGGATTAAATGCATGAGAGGTGCGCGGAAAGTCCTCCCGCAGGGCCGAAACATTTGCTATTATAACTATCCCACACCGTACAGAGCTCCCTGAGCGGCAGACGGTGTGGAAACCCCACACTAAACTGCAGGTGAACGTACCCAACTGGTGGATCACCCGGTTTGGCGACTTTTGTAGCTCCAAGTGTAGGCGGCGGAGTAGTCTGAGACCGCGACACTGATCTCCGCACACCCGGCATGATGAACGATTTACGATGCTAATCCTATAAACGACAGAATTCCGCAAAATATGGGTGACTTTACTGGGAAGTAAAATCACATCTCGTCATAGATCAACAAACAGACCGGAAATATAGCAGGTGCTTCCCCCTACCGAGAGATGCAGAAAACTATGATAGCGCCCTCTGTTGTGAAACCGAAAAATCAGATTATCCGGGGTCATGACCTTTACCTAACAACGCACTGCTTACCCGCCAAGACAAGTAGCAACAGTAGCGCAACAACCACCGGGGGTCTGTTGTTCTTCAAGTGCTTTTACCTGAATGGCTTCCCGTCATATCAACAAACAAGGAGGAGACACTTGTGTACATTGAGGAGCACCACAGACGAAAGAAATTATCCTTTTAATAGGCCACAGTTCCCCAACACAAAAACCACATATACCTTAGTCTTAGCCAACCTGCAACTTTGCATGGGCCAAGGCAACCCAAATTTTCTTGAGTGTTCTCGACTAGACTAGAGTGTTGAGACACGCTACTTTTCCCGTTGTTTGATATTGACTTGTGATAATTAGCACTTGGATCACAATGAGTCTGGAACAGAACCCTCCATTTTGTTCACAAGTCAGGGCTTCTGGGCTGGCTGAAGTATGGACACACAGCCACGATGAACTAAAATTTGGACAGTTTGGATGGAGATGCACAACAAAAGAAAATTCGTACTCAGAGAAGTCTTTAGTAGGCAACTGGAACGAACAGAGGTTTGACATCAATCACCAAAAGAGTGCAAAGAGATTGCCATCACAGGTAGATGTTTATTCATTCAGCAATTCCCATTTTAAAGGGCCTACCAATAGATCTAGGTCTATTTATAATATTAGTATATCCTAGTATGTCCATTTTAAATGATTTAACTGATAGCCCAACAGGAGATATTAAAACAAACATGAGCTCGAAGTTACTGTGGTTAGGGTCAAGTCATTTTATTACCAGGTGGGGGGGGGGGGGGCTTGATAGATTTTGGCGGATCAGCAAATATTTTTCTGACCCCCCACCACTATGTCAGTCTATGATAAAAATTATCATGACCCCCCTACTAAGAACTGATTTTGCAAAATGACACCCCCAAAAATCAGATATGTGTGTGGAATGATGCAATGCAATGATTATTTGAATTGCTGCTATTCAGTTTTGACCCCCCCCCCCTTTGTGACGGTTTATTGTGTTTTGCTCCCCCCCCCCCCCCACCACCACGTCCACGGGGCTCTTTTTTCAAAATGACCCCCACCCACCTATATCTAACAACCCCCCCCCCCACACTCAACAAAAAAAACGTTATCTAACCTTAACGTTTTAAAACGTTTTGCCATGATAAGTAGCCATATGGAAACGTTCTAAAACGTTTTGCAACGTTTTTTGTTGACTGCCCCCCCCCCCCCCACCTGGCAATGAATGACTCGGCCCTTGCTCACTACAGTCAATTTATTGTGAATTGTTGTTGTCCATGAATAGATCTCTACAATATTCAGAACAGTCTACCATTACAAAGCAACTCCACCTTTTCATAAAACATAGCATAGACCCTGTTTATAAGGCATGGCTTAGGGTTATACATGAAACCATATATACCTATGTGTAGGTCTTTGATGAAACTAACCCGAAGTGCTGGCTCAAAGTCAGGGTGTTACATGTATATTAATCCTGTGTCTGGATCCATTGTTGCCTTTCAGTATGAACACTACTTTGACAATACATATGGCAGCAGTTACAACACACGCCCTCAAGAAGTCCCACAAGCCCTTAAACACATGACAGGTACGTGGTCTTTATAAGGCCTCCTATAGTGTGTTGGTTATACTCTTTTGCGATTTTGGGACCTATGAGGCGCACCCCCAACTCAGGGAGGTCTGTTATAACGTATAAGGCGCACCTCTGAGGGCAGATTTTTGTTAAGTTTAGTACTGTTCTATAGTAAAATATACCCCCCCCCTATAAGGCGCACCCCAAACTCAAGGCAATTTACCTCCCACATATAAGACCCAGCAGCATTTTGTTTGGCCTATAAGACGCGCCTTATACGCGGGAGATTACGGTACCTCAAATTTACGAGGGAAATAACTACAAGGTCGAATCCCACATGGCGAAAAATGGCTATAATATCTCTGCAATTTTGAATCTGTTGCGGTTTTGG
The DNA here is from genome assembly GCA_949317995.1 of Acholoe squamosa. Lineage (NCBI taxonomy): Eukaryota > Metazoa > Annelida > Polychaeta > Phyllodocida > Polynoidae > Acholoe > Acholoe squamosa. The sequence goes on along the minus strand of OX439035.1, from coordinate 73,894,750 downwards.
TACCTACCCAAAATTCACAAGGATATTGTGGGGGGTATAGAGTACAAGGACACTGTTGCACTTTTTCATGTACTCTTTGGGGTATTTTGCCTTTATTCACGTCTATATCCCTGTGCTTTATATATTCTCTGGTCTAAAATCACAAAAGAGTGCTTGTGGTCCTAAAATCGCAACAGATTCAAAATCGCAGAGATATTTGAGCCATTTTCCCCCATGTGGGATTCGACCTACAGCAGGGAGTATAGAAGCTGCAAACAAGCTTTCTTTTGCAATTTTAGGCCAGAGAATATATAATGCACAGAGAAACATCGGCAAAGGCAAAATGTCCAAAAGAGTACATGAGAAAACGGAACAAAGTTCCTGTGTTCTATACACCCTACTGTATGTAGTTATATCCCTTGCAAATTTGGGGTAGGTTCCAAAATCGCAGCAGATTGAAGGCACAGAGATATTTGTGTCATTTTTCGTGGAATTTGACCTGTAGTGACAAAAGCCTGAGGTCACACAAAACTGAAAAATAGTAAATTTCTACAAATAAATCCATGGATATAGAATAAAAGTTCATTTGAGTCTTCTATTCTCTTCATTTGCAGAGCGTAGTCCCAATGCCCATCCCAGCCACCAACCTGAGCTGGATAGCCCTTCACTACAAGCAGTCTACAACTCCTGGGAAACTACCTCTAGATCTTCATTCATGGACCCCAAGCTGCGCACTGGAACCGTCGATTTGACACCCCCTAAATGTGCTCCACCTGCACAATAAATTTACACTACACCAAAGTTTGAACATCCACTCTCAACCAATAACAAACGAAACTTAAGATATTCAATAGGAGGCACCACTAGCATTATTTGATTAACTAAGGGGCAGCGTAGGCTGATCAATTCGTCACCTAGGATAGTGTATGTGCTGCATGTGCATTAAACAACAGATGTTTAATATCAGGTGTTTCATAGCATGGATTCAGTTCTTCTCACTCCATTGTACTCAAAGGGACAACAATTTAAGACACTGGGTCATTGAACACACATCATAGGATCTAGATATATTCTTTCGTCTCCCCATATTCAGTATTAGAATACTCTTCTCGGATGCAGCGTTTGCATTTGCTTAAACATGCCAGTATTAGTATAATTACATTTTACATGATTTTAAAAATGATACATCAATATGATGTCGATTTTAGGTAATAGTGTTTTACAAAACATTGTCTTTATTTATGGCGTTAATTAGACCCTATGAAATATATCATTGGCAAGCTTAGGGAAGCAAACTGTGATACTCTTTTAGCACTGGATTATACAAAGTTCAACTTAGATTATTGATACTGTGCTGAAGTTAATCAATGCATGTCGTCTTAAGTGAACATTACAAAAAACTATTTTCCTGCATTGATCTCGGTTTTAGTCATGTGATCATGTGATGATAAGACGCAGTCTCTTAACGATTAAAATCTTTTAAAACCAAAGTATTGTTTGACGAATCATGATGTTTACGTACAGAGATGTAATTAATGAAGAACTCTAATTGCATAGTTCCTAGTACCTTAACAAGGTTCGATAAAACCTTTGTTGTTCGATCCTTGTGCTTTTGGCATGAAAGCTACAGGGCAGAGAAAGGTTTGAAAGTTGTGCCAGCAGAGCATGAATAGCAAAATTAAGAAACGTTCCTTTGTTATTAATGTTCTTTTCAACGTTTCCACATATCTAAATATTTTTTTCTACCCATATGTGAAAAATATTACCATTTCCATATAATTATTTCTATACATCCAGATAAACAAGAACTAGAGTGCTGAACTGCAAAAATCGAAATGAAGCCTTGTGGTGTCACAGCAGTATTACGCCCCAGTAAACCTAGGACAGCTAAATAGTCCCAACTAAAAACAGTGTTTTGCTCGGTATAATCAGTGCCAGGGGACCTTATTTTTATTGCAGATTAATTATTTCGGTACCAGAAGAAAGGTAACAATTTGGGGGGGGGGAAAAAGTAACGATTTTGGGGAAAAAAGTTGCAAAAAAATTTTGGTCACCATGGAAACCTATTGTGTCAGAGAGGGGTCCAAGGTCACATTTGTGACCTGTCAGGGGCACCTGTATCATTTAATGTATTCAAAGTGGTGGTTTCCATGGCAACTGGTGCAAAAACGGATCTGACTCCATTATGGTTGACCATGCTAAAAAATCAAGAATGACTTCAGCTTTAATTTAAGCCTTTATTTATGAACGCCATCAAATTAGAACCGGATTGACGCCAGTTTTATGATGGAAGAAGGGGGGAAAATCAGAACGTCCTTGGCCCTATTATTGCCGTGACACCTTAACTGGGTGGCTGGGTACTGTGATTTTGGCCACATTTTGGGCTCTTGTAAGGACTCAGTGCAAACTGTGTGAATTTTTTGTATGAAAATAGCTAAATTAAGTGTAGGAGAAGCTATTATGGTCATTTTTTTTTTTTAATTTGTCTGGGATTTGCGTATGATTGACCTTTTTTCGCTCCGGATGGGGCAGTTGGGGCTACTTGGCACAGAAAGTGGTTCCAGAGCTCCTCCATAAAAGTGACCTTGAAAGCCTCTAGAAATGCTAATAAATAGCACAAATTATGCTTCTTCTATTCAAAACATATGTAATATTCCTTTGAAAATAGGATTTAATCAAACCTCAGAATTTTTAATTGTGATGTCAAGCATTGCTAGGGAAAATAAACAGCCATCATCCAAAAAATATCACATTTTGCACCAAATCATGCAGATTTTGGCCTAGTTTTGGGGACATTGCCCTTGTTTTGATTACTCTCATGCTTTTAGGTATTAGATGGGATCTTAACCAGTTATACATTATTGTTATCAATGTGTTAAGGCATCATATGAGGGTAGTTTGCCATAACGAAGTCAGATCCAATTTTTCGGTAGAGCAAGCCAAAGAAAGGTCCCTGTTTTTAACCCCTAAAATACAAAACATTGACCCCTGAATTTATTCAAAGTGGTGGTTTCCATGGCAACTGGTGCAAAAACGGATCTGACTTTGTTATGGTTGACCATGCTAAAAAGATCAAGAATGACTTCAGCTTTAATTTAAGCCTTTATTTATGAACACCATCAAATTAGAACTGGATTGACGCCAGTTTTATGATGGAAGATGGGGGGAAAATCAGAACGTCCTTGGCCCTATTAGTGCCGTGACACCTTGTTTATAACTTATGACGGTTGAGAGGCCAGGTTATTACTTGTTAGAATTGCGGATGAACTTTTTTCCAGCCACAGGAAGGTCTTCTTTTTCTTCTTCTTTTATTTAATAACTAAAATCCCATAGGTAACCAATGCTTATAGTACAGACTAGTCTTTTGATCATTCACTGATAAAATATCAATAAGACCCCAGAGTAGAAGAACAGAAAACTCTATACTCAGGGGTATACATTAACTTTTTCGGGTATGGGCCACCCAGGCCCACAGTTTCAAAGGTTTACGGGCCAGCAAATAAATTTATGGTCCTTGAGCCGTGGCTTATACACATAGTTATTTTTGGGTGTTTGTTTTTCACGGTAACTATGTTTTGAAATAGATAAATAAACAGAGGGATCTCTTTCACTAATTAATACTTTCAGTTAACAAGAGCATTTATAAAAATCTATGGGTATGAAAACTAGACCACCCCCCCTTTGCCGTAGCTGCCCCCTGGTGAATAAAGGGGTAAGGAAATGCTTCTAAGGATTAGGAAAAAAAAAGCATGTTGTTTTTCTCTGCATCCGTATATCTAGCGGACTTTGGGTAGGTTTACAGTGTAAGACAACAATAACTTACTTTTATTAGGGAGTGATAATTTTTCAACAACAGTGGGGCCTGGTGGGTTTGCGCGCAGATGCGCAAAAAAAAAAAAGATGCCCCCCCTCTCTTGCATGCAAATGTGCCCTTTTCACCCGCGTTGGCTTTTTCGCTGAAAACAGGTGAAATTATTTTGACCCCCCTGATGAAGGGGTCGAAAAAATTCTGACCCCTCCCCTGTCAAACCCACCAGCCCCCTCCCTTCTTGTTAAAAAAAAAATGATCACTCCTTTAGTAACAGTTACTACCCACTTCAGTCCCTACGCTTCCCACCATTCACTAAGAAGGTGGGTTCACAAGTAAAACTGCTACCTAGTGGCAAACTACTGAACTAGTATTCTTGCCTCTGAAGTCAGACAAACCTGGCAAACTCCCATACTATTGCAATTGGCCTATTACTACATGTACCAGCTAACCAATGCTATATCTATGACAAATCCACTTTCTCCTTTGTGTCTAGAGCATTTACATGCATATAAAGTATAAATAGTGAAATCCCGCCTCACTCCAGCTAATATTAGGTTGTTGTGAAAGCCTACATCGTATATGTGTCCACTTTTGAGGATCTGGTAGGGTATTGAGCTGATCCAACAAACTTACAAAGCTGTCACTACTGTAAATCCTCGCGTATAGGACGCACCTCGCGTATTTTTAGCGTATTAGACGTACCCTGAGTTGAAGGGAATGCTATAAGGTGCAGATGGGACTTAATTTTGGGTAGTTTAGTACTGTCTTATAGTATAAAAACCTCACCTATAGGATGCACCCTGAATTTAGGTTAGGGAGTGATCAGTTTTTAACAACAGGGAGGGGGCTGGTGGGTTTGAGGGGGGGGGGGTCAGAATTTTTTCAACCCCTTGACCGGGGGGATCAGAATTTTTTCAACACCTCTGATGGGGGTCCAAATAATTTTACCTGTTTTCAGTGGAAAACCCCGAGCGTTACTATATGCTAAAGGGGGACGTTCGCATGTGATTGTTGTCCCTTATTGGGGGGTCAAAAAAATGTTACCCCTCGAGAGGAGGGGGGGCGAAATTTTTTTCTCGCATCCTCGCGCAAACCCACCAGCCCCCCCCCCCCTGTTGTTAAAAAATGATCACTCCCTTATTCATTTAGGACGCACCTAGGAGGCTGTGTCCTTTATGGGAGGATTTACGGTTGTAAAAAATTCGGTGTAACACTTTACTTTTCACCCACTCATTGCGAGTGAAAAGTAGGCATTTAAATACCAGTAATATGAAGCCTGCCAAACTCATTCTCCATACCGATAATGTTAAATATTAGTTCTGCAACCACTCACATGTGAGCAGTACTGTGCCATATTTCCATACCATGTTCTGTTTTGGTCAAGACTGATCCCCTGTTACCACAGTATATGATATTTCTACTCCTCTATTAGTAGAAGTATCATATATATTTGTTTTCTTTTAGAAATAATCCTTTCCTGTTTAGATCTACATTAAAACCAATAGACTTGAATAAGTCTACCTCTATCTGCTACAATTTGAAAAAAAAAACTGATTCCTTCATCCATACTTTTTCAGGTTGCAGGTTTCACGGTGCGACCTATAGGTTATGATGAAAATTACCAAAAATTAACATGGCTCAGCCCCACACTTCTTTGGCTTCTTTACTGCACTCCATGGTTGATAGGTGCAGAGATGTCACCTTTCCTAACATTTTAGAAATTCCGAATTTTTGTTTTTTTATTCTTACAGGTATTTCCTTTTAGCAATTAAGAAAAGTAGGAGGTTTTCCGATTTTTTGGTAATCAGGGAGTGGCATCCTGGTAGGTGATCTATTGATGTCATTTTCAAACCAATGCGCTGACGCATCCCTATTTGAAGCCATCCATAAATGACGTCACGCCAAATTTGATAATTTTTAAGCACCCCCCATGTTTTTTTTTGTTTTTTTTTTTCAATTTTGCATTGCAAAATACGGAAAATTAATCCTGTCATGCCGGGCCCGACCCCCCGCCCCACCTCCAGCATGACGTTATTTGCGGATAGCCCTTTTGTACCCATCCGACCTTGGTCTAATTTGCGACCCCAGCTACTTTGGCAGTAAACATATGGTAATGGAGAAAACATGAAAGTCAGTACCTATGACCTTGGTGAATATGGTGTACTGATGAGAGCGTGCCTTACCAATTTCTTGATCTTATTCATGATCTCATTTGTAATATCGTCTTGTTTTACATTCAGGGTGGAGAATTATGTTTTACCTGTGAGTACCAAGCAAGGCCCACTAAATTCGTTGTGTGTGCATGATGAGGGTTTGAGTAACAGACGCCCGAGGTTAATGTAGAAGGGGAAAGGGTCCTGAATGAACGGTTGGGTGAGTGGTCTATGAAATGTGTCTTCACATCGGATGTGTTTCTCTCTTGCAGGCTAGACATGTGTGGAGTGTTGTCAATGTGTGCTAGGATGATCACTTTTGACCAACGTCATGCCAACTTAGCAGATACTGACATTGTAACGTCTAGCCAACCATTTTTTTCTGTAATGTGAATGTCACTTTGACAAGGCTACAACCTAAAGGTGATCACATCTATTAAGAGATAAGGCTGTCAAGAATCATCATTTTAGAGACAACCATCTCTACTTTTTTCACTTTATCTCAGCTTAATTGGCCAAGTGGTGATATAACATTCCATCATGTATACCTCATCTATCTCCTATTACCTACAAAATGGTGTCCTCGTGGAAATGTTATCAGTATCTTTCTTTTATTCAACAAGAAGTATTAAACATGTAGCACTCAACACTCTATGAATGTGATATTTCTCATTTTTATAGAATGTTAGTAGTATATAATTCAATGATCATTATGCTAAAATATGAAGGATACACTGAACAAACTGTCTTCATATAGGGGCCTAACACGCAATGCCTTCCAGTGGAGGTTGAAGAATATGTTTTGCCAACGTTGGGCCAACGTTTGTTAATCGCCCATTATTGGAAGGCCTTCCAACATTGGTCCAACCATAAAGTGCCAAAGTTGGTAAAACAGGAAATATCTGGCATCTTATCAATGTTGGCAAATAAATGAGAGCACTGCCAACATTAATTTGCCAATGTTAGTAAGACATCATATTGCCAGTGTTGGGCCAATGTCAGAATATTGGCCAGGATGGTGCAGACCATTGCTAACATTGGCCCAAGGTCTCCTTTCGAGCTGGGTAAACCTATATATGACTCTTGCGAAGGTGACATCCGATCGTAGGGCGTGGCTAGACAAGTGTTCTAATAACTTGTGAATTCCAACACCTTACCTGCTCGTATCCGGTAGTTGTCTGGTTGCCATAGCATTACTAACCACGCAGGTACCGATCTGCCAGACGTTATTTCCGAACGCGTGTCTTGCTAATAATAACGTCCCTTTTCTCCATGTTGGGGGAGTTTGGAACAAGGCTGCTGGCATGTTTAACGGATACAGACGCTGATTTGTATGGAAACTATACTTGGTAAAAACACGTGAAACATCATCGCAGATTTGTGGTCTTTATGCATAAAGTACGAGCCCTCCTTAAACGTTAGGGGTATTAAGTCATACGAGTTAGATTTATTAATCATTATAGAGGAAGAGGCCGAGATGAGACAGACAGAAATAGACATTTCTTAACTGAAGCCCTAGGGACGCAAAAAGTTTAGGAACGTTGATAATTGGTGTTTTTTAACATTGGATCAACGTCCTTTGCCCACTCTGACTTTGATATGATAACATTTAGAGTATTTCATCACGTTTTCTATACGATTATAGTTGATATAAGACGCTCACGGAGACACTCCATGCCGTGGACTGAAAAGGAGGAGAGCCGCAACAATGCCCAATTCTCCAGTGCAAAAAGATTTCTTGTCTAACCCATGTAAACGTGTTTCAGACAACTGCGTCTCTAGAACATATAACATTTAAACGTCCATATAGCTCTTAGTCAGGTTCCATGCAATTTTCTGGGCAATTTTCCCTCTTTGTGATGTTAAATTTCAGCTCCCCAAGCTCTATGTACACCCGGGATGCACACACATTCTCCCAAATCATCTAGAGGCCATTTCTTAAGGCACTACGATCGCACACAACAGTGCGACTGCAATATGTCAATGCTATTCATATGGGAATGTTGGTCCAAACTACGAGGGTGCGGCCGTAGCCTGCTAAGAAATAGCCTCCAGACATACATTTTGTTAAACATGACTATATATGCTACATCCAAAGGTATGCACATAATTATAGACAGATGTGCACATTATAGATATTTGTTAGAGGTAGTTGATAGAAGTAAACATCCCAGTTGGAGGGGTGTATACATTTTTTGAGAAAAAAAACGGTAGAAATTCAAATGTTCATTCTACATATGAGGGGGCAATAGTGGGGTTCCTCAAGATCTCAGCAATCCAATGGTATATAATGCCATATACATTGATGCCTTCCCCTACCCTCTTTCTCCTTGTTGGCTCAGGGCCCCCCTGAGTCTATACCACTGGGTTATAAACGATTAGTTCATATATTTGTCTGTATATTCATGCAAGAAAAAAAACTAAACATGCACTCATCTATTTACCATGATTATTTTCAAATAAAAAGTAGATCGATTTTTAATGATTCTCCAATCCACTTCCCCATAGGCTTAGGTCCTGGTCCGACTTTTCTCTCTTTATTCTTACATAGATTAAACAAAAGCATCTTAATGTGAGACGCTTTTGTTCAATCATATAAGAATAAAGAGAGAAAAGTCACTAATTCCAGGTGAATTGACATTTGACTTGCTCAAGTGAATAGATTTATGAGGGAGGGAGATTTGGGAGCGAGATGGCTAGGTGTTCAGGGGGCCAGGTGTCCAGTTGTCCAGGTGCCAAGTGTCCGGGGGCCAGGTGTCCAGGGGGGGCCAGCATGCCAGGGGCCAACATTGATAGAGGGTTTATGGTACCTACCCTAAGCCTTCTGTGCTTCAAAACACAACGCACATTTTTTTCTTTTTTTGGGGGGGTGTCTGTTTGCCACCCCCCTCCCTCCTCAGTCTGCCAATCATGCGTTTAATACAATGTAGTGGCATAAGGGTGCATGTAACAAAAGGGCATTCGTGTTATAAGGGTCCATGGTTGTCATTTGGCCTTAAACTGGCACTTGTTTGAGGCCTAAGGGTTATTTATGGTATAAGGGCCTCACATGAGGTCCAAGGCCAAACTTCTCACTTTTGATTATCTCTAGGCCTTCAAAGGATGCCTATCTCAAAGTACAAACAACAATGGTATATTTTAAGTTTGCCTTGAAACTTTAATCTGCATTGAGTCTATATGTTCAATAATCATTCATGATATTTGCATAGGCCACTTGCATGCTTACCCACCACACTTTGCATGACCGGAAGTGGCATCTCAACCAATCTGCCAGAAACTGCCTGGGGCTACTCTCCAAGCACAAAGCAGACCTACGGCCATTATTGTACTGTAATACAATGCATAATTGAGTGGTGAGTGGGTAGAGTATACACAGGGGTATGTACACTGTAAAAACAGTGTTTATCTTTAAACGCTAACAGTGCTACACATGTTCAGAGGCTACACATCTATGAGATTTAAACAGATTTCAGGTGTGCTAAACACATGATTTCTAAACAGCTAAACAGCAAAGATGTTGATGTGTTTAGATGTGTATCATTTAAACATCAAGATTATGAGTGTTTACCCTGCAAACAAAAAAAACACGTTTTTTTAACATTAAAAAACATTCAGAAAAGGTTGAGAAAACATTTTTTTAAAGTTATGCAAAAAACGTTTTTCTGTACAAAATAATTGGAGTAATAACCTTATTACTCCAACGTTTTTTAAACATCTTTTAAACATTTTTTCTGTTTAAAACGTTTCTTGTTTGCTGGTTATAGTCTTTAAACACTGATGATTATGAGTGTTTAGTTTTTAAACACCTATGATTATAAGTGTTTAGACTTTAAACACTCATTTCCTGTGTGTTTAACCTTTAAACACATGTTTTCTAAACAAGTGAGCTAAACATGTTTAGGTGTTTAATCACTAAACACATGTGTTTGGGCATCAAACAGTTGTAATTTATCCCACCAGGTGGTATTACGGTTCATGGCAGTATTTTCTCCACACAACTAGAAGTTAACCTATCTTCAAACATGTCAAATTAACATTAAAACCTATTATTTACCAAGTGAGTAGGGAAACAAAGTTACAATCATTTCAATATAAGGTACTCCAAAAAAATACTAGCTTGTAACAAATACTTGTTTGATATACGTGCAAAGGAAAGCCCAGAATGTGTATATTGTGATGGTAAGACTGACACTCTTGATCACTTCCTTGTGAAATGCCCCCCAGTAGCCTACTTCTGGAAGTCAGTCATACGATGGATAAACACTGTTGCTAAGATTGATACAGAGAATTTAGATGAGCATGAATTGATACTTGAATTATGTAGAAAAATTCCAAATGGTGATATCATCAACAATGTAATGCTTAGAACCAGGTTTTACATTTATAGGCAGCATTTGTATCACAAGTGCCATCTTGATCTGTTGCAATGGATAGGAGAGTTTAAACACTCTCTTCTCTCAGAACAATTTATATGCAGTCTGGAGAACAAGCAAAAGAGGTTTAGGAAATGGGAGGCTATTTTGGACTCAATGTAACCGCTATGCATACACTGAAAGAACCCTAGTATCTCACTCATAGCATACTTCCTAGATAGGGGAACGGAGCTGCAAAAACTGTATCGATGTAGAGGTATATCAGTATCTAGTCTCTATCACTAGTCATATAGAACACATCTATTGTCATACTCACTATAATAATGCGCTATGTATTGTCCTGTGGTGTCCTGTGGTGTTTATATAACAAAATATCAAAAAATGTAGCGAAGACCTGTATAGCTATAGACATTTTTTATTTTTTAAATAAAAAATGAGCGCTGCTCTATATAAAAAAAAACAACCTATTATTTGTGGTAACAAGACAGACAAGCATGTAGTTTATCCTGCATTGAAAGATTCCTTTTTGAAATTTAGTGATTACTGATGTGCACAAGAGAAGTAGTTTGCTAAGACACCCATTATGTGGATTATAGAATTATATAAAGCAGAGGACTCTGGACATGATACCGCACTCTTTCAGAGGCTACTTTCCCTCCCTCTCTCTCCTCCTCTGAGAGGTAATGTAGTGAGAAGTTTATGTATACTTCCAAAGAAGTGCCATCACCCACTCAGGAAAATTATTAAATTATTTGCATAAAAATATAATGTTACAGCATGAAACACCAGACACCATTAATAGAACTAATCAACCCAATTTAAACACAAGGAGAGTGTCTAAACACTTGCTATATCTAAAAACATTGGTATCTAAACACAGGTTCTCTAAACATGTTTAGAAATTAAACATGTTTAGACAGAAAAAAAGTGTCTCAAAATGTGGGACAAGGTAGTGTTTAGAAAAGTGTTTAGCTGCTAAATATTGGGCGTTTACAATCTAAACACTGTTTTTACAGTATACAGGAAGTCTGGCGATCATATTATCGGTTTCAATGGCGCTTTGCTTGAAAACTTTTAAAACAACACAGAATTCCAAATGTTAGTCAAATATGAGTCAACTCGTCTAACTTTCTACCAATACTTAGTCAAAATCCTGTGCTTAAACTTCCCTCTTTTTCTTAGTCAAATATAACTAACCATTAGACAACATGCCTTGCCTTACCTGATTTTGACTAGGATTCCTTGGTTGTTTTGACTAAGAAGACTACCTGATACTTTTAATTCAATTCAAATTGTGATTGTGTTAAGCGCTATGTAGGATTCAAAACCCACAGATCAGAGTCTGCTCATTTAGGAAGCATTAGAAATGCCTCACATCATATTTATTTAGAACCCCTGAGCCAAGTTACATTTTTTTAGAAAACCACTTGATAGGTGTTTCTATCTAACTACCTATTTCATTTAACAAGATGTTAGCCTATAATTTAGTACATTTTTCCAAGTGTAATGTTAGATTGAAATTTGAAAGCCTAAAATATATGTGGTGCCTGAAAATTATCATAATTTTAGCATCCATAGAACTATTTATGGTACACATGCTCCAGAAAAATCCTTTTACAAACCACACTGCCATCTGGTGTGTAAAGGCAACGTCACATATCTACCCCTTAGTCAAATGTATTAGTGGATCTTGGTCAAAGTGACTAAGATCTCTTAGTGGAAGTGACCATGATAAGTTAGCTTGCCTGAAACTCACAGCAGATACCCTGTTTAAGATTGTACTCAGAGAGTGAAACTGATTTGGGTAGTCAATGTTACTAATTTGTTAGTCATAAGTACTAACTAAGAACAATAAGTCATGTTGACTTAGTTCTCTTAAAAACGTTTTTTTTGTGTGAATTAACTTCGAATTAGATGACATTATTGAACAAAGATTCAAAAAGTGCCCACTTTGATTTTGATACACACCTTTACCTGGGCAAATAAACGTATCGGCACAGTTATGGTCGGCATTTTTACCAAACAAACATGAGCTACCTGTGTCGTGTCCTGTCCAATTATCGTGATAGTGCTTACAGTATTGATCAGTTAATACAATAGACAGTTCTATACAGAAGACATCGTAAGTGCTTTACCATCTACGTCCTTCCATGGGACAACATGGAGAGGTTGTGAAGGTGTGATTTAACATAATACCCATTCATCTTTTTAATGCATGAATACTAAAATGGCGAAAAAATTGCGGCGATTCGCCATCGCTGCATTCATGTAGCATTGGATACTACAACTATGACGATCCCAAATGATCGACGAGATGGGGCATCAATGCGTCGATATATCATTATCGTGACGACAAAGGAACACGAGTCTGCATACATCATCTGGACTTAAAAGGGTTTATGCCCATGAACCAAAGCTGATATAGGCCTACATGCATCTCCTATATACTCCTTTAGTTCTATATAGGATGCATATTTGAATGGGAATGCAAGTCAATTTGGTGCTAGTTGCACGTTGGCGCACGCTTCTGTATGTACATGATATGGCCTTGAACAGCAAATGCAGAATGAAAATAGAAAATAAATTGAGAATTTAAGATTGTATATATAGACCCGATATGTGCTTGTTAAAGAGTTTTAAAAAATACTCGTGTATTCCCATAGGACATAGAATGTTTAATCGATATGGATATGTTGTTTATTAATATTGGTCAACTAATTTTCAACATTCAATCAAGGGTCTGTGCCCGCCATATGTTGGGTCCTGTCTCATTCAAACACCATAGGCAATGGAACCGGGCAATGGAATGGGGAGCTTCCCCCAGCTTTAATTCCTGGATGCCGGAGAAATTACCGCACAGTCATCTATTTATTTAATGATTTCCAGGCGTTAAATTGGAATGTTTGCATCTAATCGTGACTAACACAGCAAAGCCTCACAGGTATTCGGAAAAGGTAAATATAGAGATTCGTGTGGCTCTCCACTCATATGAGACACCCTCTAGGCACAAACCACCCCTATGTTCGCCCACTCTTTGAGCGTCTGATATTTTGACCGAATTTTGCCACTGTGTTGAAACGGTTCCTTGGACATGCATGGACCAGAATTATAAGTGTGTTTTGTAGCACTTTCCTGAGGATTTTGCATATTAAACATGGGCTTGGCTGCTTGAGTGCCGCCCACGTGCCCTCTTGACTAGAGAGTTGGGGAGATGGCATAGGGGTCCTCTCTGTTGGGTTGGCTCGGAAACTATACATGTTTATATAATTGGAATAGTTTCATTTTTTGTTTCAACTTCTTTCTTTACCATTTAATATACTGCAATACATTTATCATTGACAATGTGGAATGTCTGCACGGAAATAGATAAAAATACCAATGCTTATCTGCAAGTAAAGGCCATATCGACGTGTTTTTTTTGGATGTACTTAGATCACATATACACAAGTCTCATAGTAGGCCTAAGTTTTACTTGCGAAAACAGCAGTTTTATCAAAAAGCATTAAGGACAATGACTACTATAGGCAAATTCTTCCCCTTTTCTATTGAAATAGTTTGAAGTTTGAGGGATTATTATTTATAATCAGGAAGTACTTTAGTAAGACAGCGAAGTCCCATCCTGTTTACCCTTAGTGCACAGTTTATATATTCTCATTTTGAGCCAAAGTTCATCAAAAATCAGGAGGTGCACCCCGCCTTTTAGGTTGCGATTACCACCCCCCCCCCACTTCACACTTTGGTGGACCAACAATTTGGAAGTTCAGATTCCAGAGCAGATATCCTTTTAACTATATGATATGAAAAGGCCTTATTCCGGTATGCAAGTCAATCACGGCCCAGGTGATAGATTGTCAGTTGGTGGGTTTTAAAGTCCCCTATATGCCTAATGCTTTTCCCCGAAACACATCAGAACCAAGCCCAAGACGTATATACTTATACACATGTATGAGGTAAAATTTAAGTTAAATCCTAAGTTTCAGGCTTATCGAATTGGTAGAATCTAGTTACCTTTATTGTAAGTCTTTGGGCCTAATATAATACTGACAAGTTAATATCTATAAGGCCAAAACGTGTTCCCCACAGCCGAGAAACGCGTCACTGGGCCTAAAGGTGTCTCAAAGCGAGAAAAGGGCATGACTCTGCACGCACTGATGACAATCATATCGTTTTATATACATATGTTTAAAGCGATTTACTGGGTAGACAACACATATACGTATATGGGAATTAGGACTCAGTATGGAGGCCTAGTGGAGCCGCCATTTTGAATTTCGCTGGTTGAGGTGAAAGCCACTGATAACACTAGGCTGGAAACCTACCCCTGAATTCCGCTCCCGCTTCTCTCCCACTACATATGGGGCAGGTGGAAGCCTTGGCCAACTTGTTGGAAACTGTTGGATGTGCATGAGTGAGCACACTCTCCCAGCAGATGTTATCACTGATAGGTTATCTGAATATGTGGGGAGAGAGTGTGAAATGAGACTGAGACATGCAGACAGAGTGCAGAATAAACATCCACTAATCACCCCCAATTAAGGGATTAGGATAAGAATCTTTCTGATATAACAAGATTATATTTCTGTAATCCTCCCTCTCCCTGTCTGTCACCTGACCTTGACACAGGAGGAAGTAAGGGGAGAGGGGTTGTGGGGTGGAGCCCTATGCCTGCGGTAGTTATACAGACCGCAGATGCCCAGCGTATGATAACACATACCATGATGGGTACCTTTTCCCTGGTTAACAACCACTTCCAGGGACATGCTGGTCCCATCCTATCAGTTCTTAACAGTGTGTGTCACCAGAACCAGCTCCAGACCAGCTAGTGGCCAATATTGGGTTAGATTGTTGAACGTAACCAGTCTGCATTACATATATACATTGGATTTCCCTCTCTGCATTACAGATAGGGAATTCGAATGAGATACCTACTTTCTCCTTCTTTTAATGAAAAGGGAACGTTCCTAGCACTTATATATATATATATATATATATATATATATATATATATATATATATATGCCTAATCTTAGATCAGTTACCCAGGTAGCAAGAATACATTGGGCCAATGTCGGCTTACATTGGGCTAATGTCGGCTTATATTGGGCCAAGCATGGACAAGCATGGCTCAATGCTCCATTGCTGATTGGGTAGTTCAGGGAGTGCTAATTTATCAACAACAGGGGGGAAGGGGTTGGTGGGATTCCATGTTTTATGCAGATGTGCAACAGTCCCCCCCCCACCCTCCCGGAGGAGCTGAACAACATGCATACGGGATATGCCCCTTTAACCTATGGTAACTCTCTGACATTTTCGCTGAAATTTAGGTACCCCCACCCCCTTAGAGAAGTCAAAGAAATGTTCTTTCCCCTCATCCCCCCTCACTTGTTAAAAATGATTACTTTAATGTCGAGGCTCCTGTGGCGCTGTGGGTGGGAGGTTTGGCGTGGAGGCAGTTGTATAGGTATGTATGCTGCCACCTACCTCCGTGGGAGTCCTCCTGGGCATGGACCACCCCAGCCTCGGTCCACGTCTATCCTACCAGAAGAGCAGAGAGGTTTCGGGTGGGGGTCAGAGCCTGGGACCACCCTGGAGAGACGTAACCTTACCACCACAGCATCGCCAATCGTGCAACTCATCTGATCTGTTTCCCCCCTCTCTATTGTCTGGCACGAGAGCCTGGTTCACCCACTTGTGTAAATATTATTTCCCCATTATAAACTGCCTTTTGGAAATCCCCGCACCAGAAACAGTTACATCACGAGCGAAGCAGTCTGACAAAACGGTCTGCCCCCATCCTGCTCTCCTCCTACGACCTTGTCGTCTATAGTGGTTGGCTTTTCTTTTTGTCTATCCAGGACCCACACTTTGCTTCTCTTGTTGTGCTTGGGGCATTTCCTTCTATTTGTCTGTTTGCATTCACCCTGCAAGTGTTGCATCGGAGTTACATAGCCTCCCACTTCTTTGCGAAAAAAAAAGACCAACATTGTAATTAACTATGCGTTGTTCACTTCAGTTAAGACAAATTTGCTTGGTCATCCTGCGCTTCACTTCCCACGCGGGAATCGATAGTGAAAGAACCACAAAGGAAATTTGTTTCAAGGGAACAGGGACCTTGTGCACTTTTCGTACATTACCTTTTTAAATTAAACAAATCTTGTAACCTTTCATATTGAAGTCGCTACTGGATCTTTATATGATATTTGGTGCATTTGATACCCATAGGTGTTGCATCTGCGTTATATTCTGTGTATTCTCTTACTGATATAAATGCAAATGAAGCTCAAAACAATTCAAAACAACTGGGTTCTAATATGTGGTCCATCTAGGTCAATTGAAGCCATATACATGTACTAAAAAAACCATTTAATAGAATAACAGGCACGTGGGATTATCCCATTTGTATGCTAAATATGGAATTTCTTTGAACCCTTGGGACATGTACAAAGGGTTTTTTCATCGTGTGTTGTTGCCTAACTTGCGCTTGCCCACGTAGCTTGAAGATCCCAGGTATGTGACATACACATTTGAAAAGGTGTGGTCCCCAACAGAGCACACTGAGGCAAGTGGCCCCACAAATACTTCAGGTGTTTTCAGGCTGTTACTGTGTTTTGGTCACAATCACTAGGAGGCATCAAGCAGTCCTGGAATGCCGATGGTTCTGCAAATATAGCCCAGACCAAAACAACTTATTATTCATATGAGCTTCACAGGGGGAGGGATCTGGAGACCCAGACTTTGCTTGACCTGGGATTCAAATTAAACGCGTTTTGGATAGTCGTGTTGTTATGCCTGGTGTTCAATTAACACTATCAAACAGGCCAGACAGACTGGGGCATCAAAAGGGGCATCCCTTGCTAAGTAGATTATCATGATACCTAAGATTGTATCAAAATTATGACACTTGTTATTCATAATTAAATAAACAACAGTTTAACCTTTATGATCTAGACATGCAGACTATCCATTTAAGCAGGGCAATAGATCTGGAGCTTTAAATTCCATAGTGGATTAATTTGCATACTTTGAGCAGTGATCCCCAAATTCGCAATGAGTTAAATCCTTACTTTATATGAAGTCATCATAAGATGGAGGAATATATATAGTCCCTAGGAGGGGTATAGTGTTAAGCGCCCCTTTCTTTACTCTGTGTCTGATTACCAAGTGTGTATAGGGTTTATCTCTGCTTTCTCAGGTAGAACGTGTCCGCTGTCAGGGCACTCACAATGTCTTGATGCCTATTTTATCTAACTCTGTGAGCAAAGCCCTGCCTGTAACTCTAGTCTCGGCCTTACATATAAATTGCATGTTTTCCTTATTTAATGTGATATGTCTAATATCCAAGTCTTCGCCCAGGTGTCCTCGTGCAAGCGCCGAAGTGGAAATAAGTTGGCAACCCGATATCACTTCTAAGGGAATACATCAATAGGTGAGGTAGTTTTGTGAAGTTGTGTTCAAAGATAGGGTCTGGAGCATAGCCTTGCGAAGCAGGTAAGCTGTGAGGCTTATGTCTCATGTGTGGGCTATTTTCATATGCTGACCATGTTGCTTTTGGCTCAAATACAAGACCGCAATTTGTAGCGCCATATCCAAAGCATCTTATGCATGTTCTACTTTAGCAGTCCTTTTTGGGATGTGGTAAATTATTGGACTAAATTGAACTGAAGAAGTATTTGGAAACAATTTCCTCTGCGCACTCTAAAATCAAGGGTAAGTAGGTCGTTTTTTAAGCCTCAAAAGTACCCCCCCCCCGAAATTGAATCCCCCAATATTGTCAAAAGCATACGTACACTTTTCAGAATACGAAATAAAAATAGAATCTACCTTTTTCCCTATAGTTAGGGTAATGGCAAAATGGAACATTCGCATAGGCCCTAGCTAATTTGATGAGGTGTGTGTGAAATAAGTCACAAGAAATTAAAGAATAAGGTTTAGTCTTCTATGGAAGCCTAATGAAGAACGTAGGCCGACTTTGTTTTCATGTGTGAAATAAAAGAATAAGCTTGTCTTTGGCACTATATCCAATAGCTCAAGTACGTATTAGCTCAAGACAGCCACAGTTACAAGGAGTTGAAGGGGATCAAAGGAATTTAAATGTCTGATTTTATTATTACAATATTGGGTCAAGGACCTATGAAAAGAGAAGATCAATGCATCTTTACTTGGGGAAATTTTGATATCATTCATGGACAAATATTGCCATGTTTGCTGTTACTTCAGTTCAAAAGGCGGCGAGACTCGGATCGAAAGGAGGCAATGCAGGATGCCTGGTCCTACGATTGCCACTTTCACGAGGTTAAAAGGCGCCGCAGACATGTGTGGCCGAGCTGTCGTTGCACACTGATATCTTATTTAATATTGACATACTCCATGGAAGACATATCACATATCACTCACAAATTATCTGGCTGGAAACACTGTATCGGGCCTGGCTTATGTCTCTGTCAACACGTCTCACTGCGACGTGGGGAGCAGGTTTATGGCACTCCTGTACTCCGTGCGAGGCGTGCAAAGAGGAACTTGCCACCCACCCCTGGTATCGTAACCTTTAGTATAACCCTGTAATCCCAATCCCCATCCCTCATCCCACACACATAGATCTACACAGCGACACCCACCTATACCCAGGGCACTAACCAGGCCCCTTACTTGTACGTCATAGAGATCTAGAGATTTATCATGAGATATTCTTAAGAGGGCCCTCAAATTGATTAAATATAGTACGTCCCTCATTAAATCATTTGAAGGGGCCAGGTTGTGGGATTTTGTACATTGTGCAGAATATATATATATATATATATATATATATATATATATATATATATATATATATATATATATATATATATATATATACAGAAAATATAAGGCGTAAAAAGGTACTCTGTAGTGATCACTTTTTGTCATCTTTTTGATGATCTGTGGGAGGAGTACCCGGTGATCTTCAAGGTGATCACATGCGATCACCCTGGGTACCTTTCTGACCAGACGAAAGAGAAGCATGTAATGATCATTCTGTCATTTTTTTATCATTATTTTCAAGCAAGGAGGGGGGCACCCGGGGGCACTTGGGGGGGGGCAGTGAACCTCGGTTTGGGTACCAACTGTGGTGCCAACCCTGCGGAGTGGTGGCTGTTTACATATCAAAGGGTGGGGAGGGGAGGGGAGGGGGGCTGTTGATTGAATTACATCTTGAGATAGATTAGGGGGCTGTTAATACCTATTATAACTTGCATGCATGGGAAGGAAGTAACTTGAATATTCCATGTAATCACTCCAGGGCTGTGAAATTCCTGAGTATTGTTGTCAAAGAACCTTGAATTACATGGAAGAGGGCCCCCAACTTCTTCAAGAAAGGGGGCTCTAAAGATTGAGCTGTACTTTAAGGGGCTGTGAAATGGCAAAAAAAATGAAGAGGGGGCTGTAGTATCGCAGTTGGTGCCACCAATCAAAGGATCAGTGCACCCCCCCCCCCCCGTAGCAGTTGCTGTTGTCGTGCTGGTGAAGATTAGGGGGCTTTTGATTCCTGTTATAACTTGTATGAAATGGAAATGATTTTAAGAAGTCCATGTAATCACTCCAGGGTGGTGAAATTCCTGAATATCGTTGTAAACTGGTAACCATCATGATGGGTGCTATCAGTGTTTATCTTACATGGATCAAGCAATGGCGTCTCCACTTTATGACCTTGGACCTAGAACAGTGTACTATACTAAACAGCCCCAATTCACTTTCTAGATGCACTTTATAGGAATCTTATGCAACTCATTATATTTCTTATCGAACTACATTCTCAAAAGCGATTCCAGGTTCATTTTAACACCCGTGGATGCCTGGGGCCGGGTCTGGGGGTTGATCTGCCTATGAGTTAAATAGTTCCGGCATGCAAATGAACCCCTGTGTAATGAGAAACCTGCATCATCTCAGGATCAGTATAATCATGTTTTATTATGATAATACAATGTTTAGCATACACGCGGTCATGTTTTGTCGCTCCCGCAAGCACTATTCATGTGGAGAAATTGGGGACAATATTTATTTGCTCTTCTATCACTTTTTTTTTGTCATGATCAGCCATAACAAACTACTGTTGATGTATTATTCCATACGTTGTCATTCAAGCCATGTCAAGATGACCCAGTGTGAATCTTTTTCTGTATATATAATTACCACTGCACGTAAAGAAACCAATACGTATATATTAGTGATGACTGCATACAAACAATTCTTGATGATGTGACATGGATTGTTCTATGCCTACAGATTAGAGCCTCATTTTCTCTATATCTAATTAACGGTTAACATAACATTAGCAGGTTAGGCATTATTCTTTCCTTACCATAAGCCACCATAGCGACGAGAGGGGTCAAATTTTACATATTTTGTCCTGTCAAGTTGGTGAAAGTACCACTTGGTAAATTAATATTCTGTTTGTGAATTCGAAATTTGACACGCTTACACATTGGAACTTGAAATTTCAGAAAATGGCTTCATTTTCTAAACGTCTTCCTTGGGATGTTATCGACCTCCATCAAAGGTCAAGGTCCAAGGTCACAAAAGTACCCAATTTCTCCCACCATCCAAGTTCTCTTAATCAGACTGGATTTTGGTAACACCTGCCAAATCCCGAGTTATTGTCCAATTTGTAATTTGTGTGAGGGGTTGATTTGATGCAGAATCTCAGTGGCTTTCACCTCACCTAACTTTTCAAACTGGCAGACACATTCTAAACTGACTTATAGGGTCGTAAACATTGGAGAAATGCTACCAAACAATAAGTTTTACAAGAATTATTCTATAGCATCACGTTTACAACCAGAATTCACGACTTAGCCATAAAATAGAGCAAAAGATGTCTACTTTTAGAATACCAACTTTCATAAAGAAACTTTAAGCGGTGTTAGAGGTAGAGTCAGTTAGAGAGAAAAAATCAGCTCAATAATGCATCCCTTTGCATTCTATTGGTACATGTACTTACAACAAGTCTGTAGTGGGGGAAACATGCTGGTTAATCAATTACCCGCTAGGCCTAGCAGTTTGTTCACAGTTGGCTGCTGAAAATTGAAAAATTCACCCGTATTCCTACACTGCCTGGGAACCAAATCACTACCATTTAGGCACATTGAATGGACTGGTCCCCAACTCTCCAAGCACACTCAGGGCCCATCCTAGGGTGCAGTCTAGTGCATTCTAGTCCTCCTGGACCTTTGCCACTCATCTTTCACCCACACATCTGCAAAGGCAATAGTTTTACAAGGGGACTCTTTTACGATTCTTCTAAAACCCATCCAGCTTACTCACAAAGCATGAGATCTCGGGTACCCTATGAAAAAGTGCCAATTTCCCACAATCCATTAGTCATGGGGAAAAAAACAGACACCCAAATTTTATGGGGATCCAACAAGCAGTAATGAAATGACGGACTTCTGAATTTGGCATGCATTTTCAATAAATTACCCCATGGGAGACTGGTAAAGACAGCAAGGATAGTATAGGGAACCTATATCATCCTTGAGGACAGGGTTAAGTGCCATTCTCTATGGTAAGTACTACACATTTACAGCAGCACAAACACATGGTATCAAATCACATTGGAAAGACTTCCTGGCTGATATGTAGCCTCACGTGTGGAATAGGAAATACACATGTAGTTCTTCGGCAAATTCAAATAAAAAAAAACCGTTGTAGTGATTATTTACTGTGGTGGTAAATTATGTGTTCCTGACTTATTGTTGTTATACAATGTATAGGACTCAGTATGCAGGCTTAGTGGAGCCACCATTTTGAATTTTGCTCGTTGAGGTAAAACCCACTGATGAGACATACGATGATGGGTACCTTGTCCCTGGTTAACACCCACTTCCAGGGCATGCTGGTCCCATCTTATCAGTGTGTGTCGCCGGAACCAGCTCCAGTACAGCTAGTGGCCGATACATGTGTACTCATCCAATCCACAGGAGATGTTTGGCGAGAATGATTGAAACAAGAGCGATACCACGGCAGTTTTACAATAACATAACAGCTTTTGTGTGTGATACAACTAATCATCCTTCCCTAAGAAAATTGAATGGTGCCCTGGGTGCTGAATCAAAGACCTCCTGGATATGAAGTAAAAAAGAATGTTTTCTATTGTGTTCTCTTATTAGTTACACTCTTGCCCCCCCCCCCCAAGACATATAAAAAGCATCTCATCCCCCATCAAGCCCTGTATATGGCCAATCAGTGTATGTTTGAAGGGGTCATTGTGCTGAATAGGTGAATAGGCCATTTCCTTGCACAACGTTGCCTAGACTTTTAACACTGTCAGACTGTGCCAAGCTATTTAGTGTACATTGTTTTTATTTATCTTTTTTTGAGAAAACAGTATGAGCTGCTGTTAGTACAAATCTAATGACCCTACAGTAGTTTGCCCCGTACCCAGTACAGTGGTCTTTATAGTCCATTTACAATTGGGGCTGAGAGTGTAAATAGATGTAAAAATGTACATGTATCATCTCATGAAATTTACTGCAATAATTCTAAAAAGAAGAGCAAATTAACAAAAGTGGGCGTATAGAGATTCAAATCGAAATTTTGTGGCCTTCCTTTTGATATAGTGACACGAACACACTAAATGAACATAATGTGCCTTGATAATTGCAAGAAATTCGACACTATACTTTGGCAAACATTGACCTTTATTGAAGACGGGCATGACAAGGGTATGGGTTTAGGGAGGGGGTATTCCATGGGCTTATATCATAGGGGCTCTCTGTCTCAGTATCACCTCCCTCTACCTATTTGTGCCCTTCCCATATCAGTGAAGATCCGATGATTGCTTATGTATGTGAATGTATTCATAGTAGGATGTTGATGAACTAATTTTGATTCTCTGTGGTTTCCCTCACGATTTAATTTCTATTATCAATGAAAAGGGATTTAAAGCAAATGGTGGTGGTCACTATACAATAAACACACAGTTTACAGTGATCGTCGGGGTGCACTTTTCTGGGAACGCGGGGAGGCTGTGATGATAGAGGTAAACCAAGCCAGTGAGAAAGTCTCCATAAAGTAGATGACCTGACAAAGAGCCTAACGATGTAAGAAGGTATTAAAGATTTGTTTCCGCAAAATAAGACGGATTTCCTTTGACAGAGAATATGGCGAGCATGTTGATACAGTTTCAAAATTACATTAAATGCAAAGTGAATGAGCAGAGGATATTTCAGAGAGGATCATTGGACCCCCTCCACATTTGCTCGCTCTGCAAAATGAATAGAGATTGGTGAATTTTCCTTTGCATGTATGCAGGAATGCTGATTCATGCACTAAGCAGACGATGAAGTCACCGGAAATGGTTTGTTTCCCTCTAGTACACTGCAAAAAAGGTGTTTAGATTTTAAACATGTTTAGGTCTAAACACATTTAAAACCTAAGGTGTCTCATCGACTACACATTTAGGAAATGAACACTTTTATTCTAACTACATAAACGTTTACGCTAAACATGTTTAGATGTTTAGAGTTGAAACAGTTGAATAATAAGTGTTTAGATTTAAACATCAATATATTTAGATACTTGGATGTTGAATCCACACCAGGTAGCAGCACTACCTTAGAATGGATTATTACACGACCTCTGTGATTTTGGGTGCTTTTTCTGGATATCCCAGCTCTGATATTCCTGTATATTGTGTGACCCCTTATGAGCAGATCCTAGGTGAATATCAGAACTCTTTGAGGTGGATATCAGCACAATTTGGGGTGGATATCAGCACTCCTAACATGTCATATGTCACATGTTAAAACCCACGAAATTTTCATGGTCAGGGTAGGGCTCGAACCTACAGTCTCAGATCCCTAATCCAACTCCCAAGCATTGCGCCACAGGGACTGACGAGAGTTGGTTGGTTAGAACCATATCTCTATGATATAAAGCCACCCAGCAGTAGTGTAGTGTGAACGCGTCCAGCAGCTTGACCCATAACCAGGCCAGTCGCGCACAGTAACAAACCAACGTCTGCCGGGTGCCAAAGTGTGAGTACCAGTGGTCTAGTGGTTAGCGCATTGCGCTCAGCCGTTAGAGGTAGGCGGGACGAGTCCCGGATCGGGCGCATTTTTTTTCGCCGTGTGTACAGATATGATACAAAGCCCGGGGAGGTGTGTGTACTGGTCGTGTACACACACTATGGCAGGCTTCGAGTCCCGGGGAAGGATTTTTGTTTTTTTTAACTTGTTTTTATTGATATTCTATTGATTATTTATTGATTTTTTATTGATTAATCGTGTAATAAACTTAGTAAGGTATGGGCTAACAGGCACCGCATGGCATGTATCGTAGGATATCGTAACGAGTGGCTGTAGGCCATACATTACTTAGTTAGTATCTGCACACAGTTATAATCAATTGTTGTGACAAATGTCCCCAAATCCCATGTTTATCATGGTTTCATTACATAGAATGTCATGTGAATAGAAAGGGCAATAGAGAATTGACACAAAAATTCATAAATACCTAAACACGAAAATTCATAGATATCTAAACACAAAGTTTTAACCTAAGCACCTACATTTCTAAACACTTGAGCTAAGCACATTGTTTGGCTAAACATGTTTAGGAAATTAATGTGATTACAAAAACGTTGCAAGAATATGTTTAGAATTGTGTGTAGGATCTAAACACCATTTTTGCAGTGTAGCTACTACAAAGCGTGCCGCTCATAGCGTGGCGCCAATAGAGCGCTAATAGAACATCGCTAATAAAACTTTAAATAAATGTGTTAATCTTACAATTCTCAGTTATAACGGGAATTGTTCACAGGCTATCTGTGAGTTTACGAGAACTTGCTTTGTTTCTATGGTGTTTCAAGACAGGGGAATAAATGTTGCTGCTTCATGTCCGACAGTCTCGGATGATTACCATGACGATAGGAGTGGCGCGCCGGTTGAGGATCCCGTATCACCGGACATACAACTATGGCGGTTGCCTTTTCTGCCCTGTGGTTTCAGAACAGTTGTTCCTGCAGCCATAGAGACGCCTATATACAAACTAAAGGTCACGATTAAAACGGTTAAAAACCTAGATGCCATTCTTCAAAATGTCAAGTGTTGATACACATTCAGGCGCATGTGGATGTGTCTAGATCATTGGCGGATCCAGGATCTGTAAAAGGAGGGAACGCAACCCAAAAGGAGGGGGCACACCCCCCATTTTTGAGCAAATTTTGGAGTCCAAAATATGTTATTTAACTGTACTGGGAAAGTACAGTTTCCCAAAAAGTACTGGGAAAAAGCGGGGTGCACACGCCCCCGCCCCCTCTAAATCCGCCATGGCACTGTTAGATTCTTCTAAATCTGAAAATTCAAGTCGGTCAAAAGATTTTTCCGAAACAGCACACCGAGACTGATTTATGCGCATGGCAAAATAATAAGTAGTGTCTTTCTCTTATGAATTAAGGTCATTTCTCAAAAGCTACGATTACCCCAATCCCGGTACAATTTTGAGTGGCTATGGAGTTTGCATGGGGGTTCAACTACGATTTGATGAGGGCCCTCTCGTAGCGTTTGAGAAATGGCACGCTGGCGCAAGGCAATATAGGGCTTAGTATTGACGCCTAGTGGATCGGCCATTCCTTGATCTGGCACCTGGCGAGATAGCACTGATAAGAACCAGCATGATGGGTACCAGGTGTTACATAATGTACCCAAAAAAGTCTGCACTGAATACAGGGAATTTTCTGATTGGTTAATAATCAACTTCTCCGGCGACCTAGTTTGGTGGGCAAACTAAGCCTTCTCCCCTAGGTTACCATTTTGACCAAAATTCGCCGTATTCATACACCGCTGGTGTTGTACCTACTTTGACCCCAATACTGGGTGCTTGTGGGTACCAGCATTTGCTGGTATCCATCTGCCAGCTTGACTCACCAGCAACAAGCTAAGAAAAATAGTACCTCCCAGCATGCCTGTTGACCAGTGACGTAATCGTGAGACTACGAGATGGGACCAGTGTGGTTAATGATGCATCCCGGTTCAACCCTATAGATACGTGGAGTGTGTATCTTATTAGATAGAAAACAAGTAACTAATCATCCCCGTCATCGTCACCCCCCCCCCGACCAAAAAAAGTAGGGCTCCAAACTGTTTCGATCCCTTTGGCCCCGAGCTCTGTCAATAAGCCGATGTGTAATTTTGAAATCAGCCAAAATTATCAGAAGTTTATATCTCCCGGGAGAGGGCAGCACTCAGTCTCAGTTTGGGCACCGACTGCGGTGCCGTCCCCGCAGAGCTGTGGCTGGCGATGCTTGAAAGGGGAGGCTGTTGATTTAGATTAATGAAGATCTACAATTCTGTTATCTTTTATAACATACGTGTCTATCATTCATGGTGATAAAACAACCCTCACATTTCACATACTCATTCAAGGGCTGTGAAATTTTTTCGACACCCCAGCAAATTGTCGTTATCTGTCGCCATGATTGGTCATCAATGGTGACTCCTTTCTGAGTGATAACTCACTGCGTCATCTTTCGCCACTGTGTGTCAGTCTCACATGGCATGGCTATTTATCACAACAGTCGCCAACATGATCTCACTCACTGCGTGAGTATGTGCCACCCCTTGTCATCCCTCACAGAGCATGGTGACTTATCACCACCATCACCAACATGGATCTCACTCACTGCATGAGTATGTGCCACTGCCTGTCAACCTCAGAATGGCAGCTTATCACAACCATCACCAACATGGATCTGACTCATTGTGTGATTATGTGCCACTCCCAGTCAGTTCTCACTCAGAATGGCAGCTTATCACCACCATCGCCAACATGGATCTCACTCACTCCATCAATATGTGCCACTCTCATTCAGAATGGGAACTTTTCACCTGCATTGCCACATGGCTCTCATTCACTGCGTGAGTTTGTATCACTCCTAGATAATCTTCTCTCAAAATGTCCCCAACTTATCACCACCATCGCTGACATGGATATCACTCGCTGTTTGAGTGTGTGCCACTGTCATCAACTCTCACACAAAATGGCGACTTATCACCACCATTGCCAACATTGGTGTCACTCAATGCGTGAATTTGTGTCACTCCAAGTCAATGCTCTCTGAGGATTGCATCATCTGTCACTCACTCTCACTCACAGTGGTAACTTATTACCACCATTGCCAAAGTTGTTGAGACAGCACCACTGTTCAACATGAAGCCTATCTAGGAAGTGTGGGCATGAAGTATAAGTCCCATACGTATCAAAGGTGCTTTGTTTCACACTGATTTCCATATAATACTTCAGAGTTGAATCAAACAAGATTATATAGAGAGAATATCAATTGAATTTAGATAGAGTTATCTCTAAAATGAATGCAACTATCCATAAACACCTTTTCTCTGGTTACAGGAAAAATACATAGGGAAATATCTACATGAACACCTTGTCTGTGGTTAAAGGGGAAGATACATATGGCAATACCTTCTCTGGCAAAACATACTTTGATCTGGCAGATGTGAGGCTGCATGATTACCAATGTCAATGATCATGAGCTTTTCATCTAACAAGGTGAATGATCACCAGTGTCGCCATCACTGGTGAGTCTGAGTGATCACCACTCTCGCCATCCATGGTGAACCTGCGCTATGACGTGGTGCACGTTTCATCTAGCGAGGTGAGTGATCAACCGCCTTGCCATCCCTGGTGAGTGTGAGTCATCATGATCCTTGCCAACCGTGGTGAACATGCGCTATGGCATGGTGTGCGT
The DNA here is from genome assembly GCA_949317995.1 of Acholoe squamosa. Lineage (NCBI taxonomy): Eukaryota > Metazoa > Annelida > Polychaeta > Phyllodocida > Polynoidae > Acholoe > Acholoe squamosa. The sequence goes on along the minus strand of OX439035.1, from coordinate 73,866,694 downwards.
TTCATCTAGCGAGGTTAGTGATCACTCGTGTTGCCATCCCTGGTGAGTGTGGGTGATCAAGATCCTCACCATCTGTGGTGAACCTGTGCTATCACAAGGTACGCGTTTTATCTAGCAAGGTGAGTGATCACAATCCTTGCCATCTGTGGTGAATGTGCGTTATGACGTGGTGTGTGTCTCATCTAGCGAAGTGAGTGATCACTCATGTCGCCATCCCTGGTGAGGATGAGTGATCACGATCCTTGCCATCCCTGGTGAACATGGGCTATGACGAGGTGCGTGTTTCATCTAGCGAGGTGAGTGATCACCCGCGTCGCCATCCCTGGTGAGTCTGAGTGATCACCATCCTTGCCATCTGAGGTGAGGCCATGTGATCACCACCATTGCTATTCCTGGTGATCTTGTGCTATAGTGACATCGTGTTCCATCTAGCGACATGTGTGAGCCACTTCACACAGGTTGACGAGGAGTCACGACAATTTGCTGGGACATTATTCAATAGCAAAAACCTTATGTACACGGTTAGACTGCGCCAAGGGTTTTGCAGTAGATTGCATCTATTTTTGGAAAACAGTGTAATATACTGAGAATTTTAAGAGAAGGAGGGCTCCAGAAAAAGGGGCTGTTAGTTGAAAAGTGAGAATAGCTTTCAAGGGGTTGTCAAATGGCAAAAATAGAGGAGCTGTAGTTTGGCAGCTGGTACCTGTAATTAAAGAGTGAGCAGCTCCCCCTCTGGGATCTGGTAAACCGGAAGCGAGTGCTGCTCTGTGGGAGGACACTCCTAACAATAATCAGTTAACTCCCTTTGATGTTAATCAGTAGGGTTCCTGGCGTGGCCGAACACTTGTCTACCCCTGTGGAAGTCATGAACTTTATGTCCATGCTCAGTAAGCTACTTGTAATTATTGATTACAACATGTATAGTCAAAAAGTCTCTGATCTCCTATTTCGTCATCTTCGATCCTCTTTAACTATCAATGAATAAGACTTTAGAAAAACCACCATTTTCTCTCGTGTTGAGCAATGGTACTTGAATTAAGACAGGTGTTATCATTCACAGAGTCCTCCAAGAGACAGCCATGATAATAGAGATGAAAGGAAAATACTTGATGTGCACGGCAACTATTTGACCTGTGTCTGTTACTTAGACCACTACACAACGCCCACTCTGTGGGAAAGTCCATGTGAAGGCTCTGTACCTGGGCAAGAGAACGTTCAGATATGATGTATTCAGGGATAGGTCGCAAGGGGAGCAAGGGGGATTCTCTGGGGTTTTGTGATCAACCACTTCCCATCGGAAATAAGTTGCAGTGGGTCCCAATGATTGGGGAACGTCGTCCGTGAACGTTCCCCTAGAGTGGTCCTTTTCTTGCAAGTCATCTTCTCGATCCCCTCCCTCCCCGACTCCTTCCTCAAACACCTCCATGGTCTATTCGCTACCCCAGCCCATTCAACAAGAACAATACACAAACCTATAGACCGCTATACGGCTGTCTCGATATGTCTAAAGACCCTCAGCCCACTTCTCCTCTAAGCAACATATACACCCTCCCTCTTCTCCAGTCGAGACACAGTTGTCCCTGTTCCTCCTGACGACAGCCAAAGCAAGGCGGCAAGGCGGGCAGCAGATCAAAGCTCAACCTTTGGTGTTGACGCGTCGATCACCGCGTCTGATTCCACCGCCGGAGGATTACCATTGTATCCAGTTGATCCCGCAGCTAAATCCTTTAGATCAACTCGAGGGCGGTGCCATTGCCTGAAGTGCCTTACCGCCAATAGCTGGTGAAAGGGTCCCGGTAGTTTACCACCAGAAGTTGTTGAGATTTGTTTGGATTTATTTTGAAACAGACGTCACAGTGCGTAGCAATGCCCTTCTGTTGAAAGTGGACCAGGGCCAGAAGTACTACCTCTGTGGGACCGAAATACAGCTGAAGGGTCTATTTCCGTCCCATCGAGCACCGTTCATGAATGAATGATGTAGACACTGTATATTTGTAATCATGATGAAGCTCTTACAGAATTAGGGAGAATCATGCGAAGGAAGCATGCAAGGGAATGCTTATAGGCAATAGACTTGATAGATTTTCTGTTGATAAGAATGCTTATCAATTATTGATAAAGTGATCAAATAACAAGACACTATGTAAGTGTAACAATTAGATAAAATTTTCATTACAAGACTATATACACAGGTTTCACTTTAAAACATTATCGCGACTATGATTTATATGCGCTTCCGGTCTAGGAATCAATCTGGACTGACCTGAGGACCTGTGTCCCAAACACAGCAGTTGGCCAATTCAGACATTACTATCTCAGGTAGCAACAAGGCTATACTTAACCACCCGCCAATGTTACTTCTTAAGTAGTCCCACGGGTATGTAAGCTAAGAAAGTTATGAATGGTGAAGGGCGGTGGATATGAATGGTCGTGCAAGGTCTATTGATCATTATACCACGATTTCGGAACTTCCGGTGGGTTTATATGCAGTTTAGCCGTGCATTATTCTGCATATACCACACTTGTGCATTTTTGAAATTTTTGGTATATACTTTTTCGAGGTCAAGTTGGACTTAGAATATTTTTGGAGACGCTGGCGGACATAGAAATTTGGTCTCGCCATTGTTTCAATGTGAAAAATCGTCCCAACTCGTATGAGGATTGAACCCCGGCCGCAGTGGTGGTAGGCGAAGGCCTTAGCCATAGCGCCACACTGAACGGTGGTGAAACCCAATACGATAGTAAATAAGTTCTAACCTGAGGTCCTAGTGGTACGTTTCCATTCAGTTTTTGTCTTGAATCCAACCTTTTCATGTTATAATATCAAAATCCTAAGAAGTTTTTGATCCATAGAAGAGTAATACGTGCTAATTGTCTCCATTTTCTTCGATATAAATAAGAATCCATTGATTTTCCCAATGTACGCGAGTCGCGGTCCGGCCATTCTCACCCGCCTCCTTGTTCGGCGAAAGTGTGTCAGTGGCCCGGATGTAGATATAGGTCATCCGCTCGCTGTACGAGGAAGACGCCGAAAATTTCGGACCCGTTTGGAAAATCAATGGATTCTTATTTATTTCGAATATATATGACATATCAAGCATGGAGTACTCATCTAGAATATCTAAGGATGCGTATGTTTTAATTTGAACACATGTCATGGCTGGATTCCATACGAAAAGTGAGTGTAAACACGGCGGTACCTCTCCCGGCCAGAACAAAAACAATGGCTTCGCGCAGAGCGGTGACCCGGGCCGTATCGCTTGCTTTTACAAAATGTCTTCTCCTGGCTATATTCTTTGGATCTCAGGTAAGAAATTGATACAAAATGGAGGAAATGGTGGTATAAACCTATTAGGTCATGGATATGGGGGCCCCACGGGCTGTATATGCTGTATATACCCTCGCCGCTTCGCGGCTCAGGTATATACAGCATATACAGCCCTAGGGCCCCCATATCCATGATCTATTAGCTTAATATATCCATTGATTTGTGTTTTGTCTTTACTGGTGGTTATACTCATAAGTTATTCTGGTTGCGGATATAGGTTCTGTTTGTTTTTCTCCTATCCATAACATGATATGGCAGCTGTAATCAATGTCATAGGAGCAATGATGAGATGGTCCCTTTGAATAATATGATAAGACCATGCATGTAAAAGTTCAGTGCCCCCGACCCAGGCCCCTCGCGCCCAATTTCTTTTCTTCTTTTTTTTCGCTGATTCAGAAACACTATTTGTGGATAAGACACACAATCTCATGCTACATACCTTACAAGGTGCAGCCCGCGTATAAGACGCACCCAACTTTTCCTGAGGCCAAATAAAATAAAAGGTGTGTTTCCAGTAACCCGTCCGACTCTAGCAAAACAGGGGGAAAAAACTTTATTTTCTCATTTTGAATTTTAGTGTTCTTGCCCTCTCTCACAGTTGTCATTTTCCCATCATTAGTTTACAATGAAATCAAAGAGTTTGATACATCCATTGATATGTGCCCTAACATTTCCTATGTAAATATAAAAAAAAAAAGAAAAAAAAAGAAAGAATCCGACCTACCGACCCTAGCTCTTTGAGCTATGTTACTGGAAACACACCTTTTATTTTTTTGGGCCTGATCCTATATAAGGCGCACTAGTTTAAGGTCCATCCCAGTGGCGGATCCAGGTTTGTCTAGAAGGGGGGGGGCAAGACATGGTGAGTGCTGGTGAGGTACTGTATGTGGCCCTGAGTACTGCAAGCCCCCTGTTTGCTCCCCCTCCACACTTTTTTCCCCTCTTTTTTTCCCTTCTTTCTCCTTTTTCCTTCTCCACTTTGCTTTTTTTGTGGTGGGGGGCAGGCCCCTGGGCCACCCCCCTGGATCCGTCATTGCCCATCCTGACATAGAAGCCGCGCCTTATATGCAGGGTATTATGGTAATTGCCCAACAGTATGAGTTTTGCTCGACAGATAATCTCAGAATAAATAAAGACGAACAGCTTCTACAAAAGTCAGCATAATATCTAGAAGCCACCGCCCCCCCCCCACTTCCATCCATTTATAACCAAGGATGCATGTCTTCTATCTATTCACACGCTGATGTGCAACTGTGCAACAGATGGAACGGCCAGTTTGTCCAAGCGAACCTGTGCACTCTCTTGGGTGCATGCATACTACCAAGAAATTGCTCCCATGAATAATCCGTGGTACATGCATACTGCTATTAAAGAAAGTACTCCCATTAATTGATGATCCGTGGGTGGCGTTCGATAAATGGTGACATTGTATTGTGACAGATTATTGCACCACTCCTCTCGTGACTGCACCTCGATCAGCGTGACCATCACGCGGCCAAAGGACAATGGATTAACATTCTCTAAACTTGAACTCTGGAATACGTCAATATATAGTCTTCTCATTTATATTGCCTGTCCATATAGGAGGACTTATTGATATACAATATTAAATATTGAAAAAGAAAAGTTATTTCACTCTTCGCTTGATGGCATGTGTCACTATACTCTTGATAATCGTATCAGCGACTGTTGATTTGTTTTAGGGAAGCATAGGGAAACACCCCACTCCTCATGCAATGCAAATAACATGTATTATCTATTGACATGCTCCTGAAAAAAAGGTTTGTCAGGTAAGGTATGCTTAACCTCTACACCTCATAGATGAAATAATGCAGCGAGATTTCATATACATTTCCCAGGCGCATCAATGAATTATACAGGTAAAAACGGAGGGTTGGGCGGGGATGGGGGATACGTTCAAATGCGCTTTTAATAATTCAATTGGCACTTCATGTGAAATTGCGAACATGGAGACTCGAGGCATCTTGCTGTCCTCCAGGGGCTTAATGTCTTTATCTTATACATGTATACATATATAATGAATTTGGACTATTATTAATGTGTCATTGTATATGCAATGTCCCTGCGACCCAATAGAAATGAGGGTATTGTATGATAATGTACGTTTATACTTCATCTAAGAAATACATGTTTGGTTTACCATTTAGCTTATGCAAGTTTTCTAATCGTGGGGTGGGGGGAGTTGTCACGCTCCCTCCTGATCACATTCTTGAAAAATGTCTTTATGATGTCAATTAATCAATTAATGCATTACAGTAGAGACAGATACTTGTGTAAAAGAAACCTCTGAATATCGATTTTATAGTAGACGAGACAGCATGGCACCTCTCACCGTCCCAGATAATGTGACCAAGTGGGTGTTGACATAATCCCATAACAAATCACCTGATAACAAAACATAGCATTTTCTTTTTTTAAACCATAGTCATTGCTGAGCGGCTATTCCCCAGCATTCGGTTTTGTAATGTTTAGCCGATTGCAATAGGTCGAATCCCACATGGCGATTTATGGCTCAAATATCTCTGCGATTTTGTCCCTTGCGATTTTGGGGTCTTCCTGGGCTCCTAGATCCCAAGGATTGTTGAACTAATACCAAATCCAACAGTGAATCAAGACCAATTAAGCCGTTATCCTTGCGATATAGGGGCTCAAGAAAGCCCCAAGAGTGCAAGGGACAAAATCACAGAGATATTTGAGCCCTAAATCGCCATGTGGGATTCGACCTATAAAACCTAGTAAATCATCTTGTTCAAAATTGTACTTGTGCTTCGACAGCAGAGACATCAAGAAATAAATTACACGCCTGAACTATTATATGGTCTCGAACATTGGCACCCACAAGGTGAAGGCCAGCATCGGGTATGATGTGATGTCAAGTGCCCCAAACTAGTATGTATCATTGGAGGTATTAAATGTCGATAAAGAATTGTAGATTTGTGAAATTTAAAATTTGGAATGTTGTTTAGAGGAAGAGAAAGAGGAAGGAACTTCACTTATTAACATGTTAGATTAGCGAAATAATCCCAAAGGAACGCTTCTGTTCCAATCCCAAGCACACCGTTCCAATGGTATATAACATGTACAGATGCAGCCAAATGGTACCAAAAAGTTCCATTCTTGAATGTTTTTCTTCTATTTGGCATAAGCCCTATGACCCAAATATGATTCTAATTTCTTTTTTATCACGAGATTTATCTAGATGTCCAGTATCTAATTGAGCAAATGGCTATAGGGTCCAGTGAATTCAGAGTAATTTCAGATTTTCAACTTGTGTACCTATGCCCCTTATCCCTTATAATGCTATTTACTACACAGTATTCATGTCAAGGAGGATAGAATCATGATGTTCTTATATCCTAAACCCCATTACATTGAAATATAACCATAGCTTTACAGCTATTGGTTATTGACACTTGCTCATGGCCCTTGTATGTATATAAAGCAACATACCTCGATAAGGTAGTGGTAAACACAAAGTAATGTTTGTAATGGGATAAGGGGAACATCTCAGCAAGATAATTTATAGATTTATTAGTACATCAAGTGGTCTCAATCATGACCATTACCTGCTTCTTGTGGAATGTGCTGGTCACATAATCGGTGGCATAGTGATGCTAGGGTGTACAAGAGTAAAATAAAAAAAAATGGCATAATTATGTATGAATATATCTACATGATACAAGATGCCTTCTTGTGATTTAGCCATTTTAGTCATGCAACTGAGACACAACCTCCCCCCCCCATGCATACACATCTCGTTTTGGCCCTTTCTCAGCCCCTTGAATGTGGATTAATTTTGACTGCCCCATTTTCGTTAAGAGTTTGATAACAGCCCCCATCCCCTTTTCTTTATGACCTCTTTCATGTAAAGAAATAGTTCTATCGCTGTTGAAAACGAATTGACAACGTTGAATCAACGTTGAAAGCTAGCCGATCGCCCAGTTTTCAACATGCATTCAATGTTATGTGCCCAATGGGAATCATCACCAAGTACATGTATAATGGAAATCTGATTGGATTTTAACTGGTCAGCATGTCAAAGACAAATTCCCATTACATCAGAAGTAGACAAACATAACTTAAGTTCGTATATCAATGTATTAGTATATCAAGGAAATGCTATCTATATCCAGTCTCAAATATATAGACTTGCTGGAATCGGTATCAAACTTGAGTGTGCTTAACATGCCATCGGCTGTGGGCAAGAATGTGTGGGCGACTACAAAGAGGAAGGAACAATTATCAGCATCCCTGTGTTAATCACATGCCTTAAGGTCATCCGATATAGTTGTGATATCTGTATTAAATTGGCAAAGGAAACCTTTTAACGCTTTAATACATATTCGAATGATTAGATATGCAATCCCTTTTTCATTGATACAAAAATTCCTACAACACGCGAGGGCCCTAATATACAAACCAGGTAGCCTTATCAAGATACAAATAACATACTTGTGGTTAGATTAACTAAGATGATACAACAGACAGAGCTAGCTATTACCCTGTCGAAACTGGAGATTACCTCCTGTTATCACACTTTGTCTTATCAAATTTGACATGTGCCTGTCACCACCGTTCATAACACACCTGGCCATACCTATCTAAAGTTTACCAATATATTTAGAAGTGTGGAAAATCCTGAGCTGAGGCGGCGGGGCGGAGGTCAACCATGGCATGTTAAGATAACAGATGTATGTAGTCCAGATTATTATCTGACTTCAAACAACTTCCACTCATCATGCAGGATTTCTAGACACAACTTAGGGGTAGTAGTGGTATATTACAAAGTTGGCAGATTATCTTCCCAGGAAACGAATCAACTACCGGTACTGATAGTTTAAATACTGCTTTATCGGTATGTTTAAACTAGGAAACGTGACTGATTACGAGTGGGGACATATCGTTGTAAATCTGATGAATATGAAGCACGCATTTTTTTTTTTTACCCTCTAAAGAATGAATTCTAAACTATAAAGGGCAAAACATATTTCGGCCACATCGTCTATGCAAAAGAAACCCGGAAGGAACCATGATATATTTATATAAAAAAAAACAACAATAAAAAACAACAAAAACAACCATATCATATACTGCTCGTCTTCGGGGATGTAAAATACCATATAGGCCTATAGATGTAACCTCTATCTGGCCATTATTTCTACCATTGGTTGGCCATTACCCCAAACTGGCCACATCGTCCATGTTTTGGCAATATCATCCACGTCGTCTATTGGCCAAATCGTCCATCTTGCTCCTCCTCTTCTACATTGCGGGCCAGCCCTTTTTTCGTCTTTTTTTTTTGCAAAGAGCCAAATATATTAATGTAATGATTCGATGTTATGTCTTTGCTTTATTATGTAGAAGATGGCATAGCGATACCTCTGAAGTACACAGCTGGCAAATGCAACATATTTGAAGTGACACTCCACAATCTTGTGTACATAAGGCTTTTTGATGATAACATTGTTGTGTCTGAAAATAAAAACGCTTTATGATATGAGAAGCAACAGCTATGTTTGTCTGCAGAGCTCGTAACAAACAATGATTACACCAAAAGTAATGGCTTAACAGTAAGGATTAGTATTTATAACATTTGACGGGTTGTTGAACAACTGTAGGAGTCTCCAGGGATCTCTGACTGCAATAGATGTTAGTGACAAGTATAGGCTGATTTTATTTCAGCGAGTATGAAAAAACTGTGAGTAGGCACCTAGCCAAAATTTGCATACTAGAAACTTGTGTCTCCGTACTAGCAGTGTTAGAGCATGATTGCAGAAAAAAAACATGACTTGCAAGTGCCAAAAAAATGAGGTATACTTGCAGGATTTCTATGACATCCACTTAGAATTGTTCATACTCATAATAGCAGGGTATGGTGGCTATTGAGTTCTATTCTCCTGCTTTATTGGCTAGAGCTGGATAGGAAAACTTAAGAACTACTACTGCAATGGTGCCATCCACCTCTGGTCCCATCTCATCTTATGTTTAAATCAATTGAAATACATGGATCCTGTTTCTATAGTGGGTTTTGGATGGCACCATTTGCATTAGTGTTTCTTAAGGTACTCTCTTCAAAAGAGCTCAGTTTGAGTTCTATCTTCGCTTTAGTCCCAACAGATGGAATTAAAACTAGTTCAAAGGGTGGCACTTCTTGCTCTATTCATTTGGATCTAGGCAGTTGGCTGACACAGACTCAGATATGTATATAGAACTCGAACCGAGCTATTCTGAATAGAGCAACTTAGAAACACCAAATCTAGTATAGGAACAGGACCCTGTAAACATGAATGTTGATGCATTCATGGCAACAATTCATATCAACAATAATGACCTGGATCTTTTAAGACATGCCACATTATCATATAGTAGGCCCCCCTGGCGGGAAAATGGGGAAAAACAGAGTGACACACGAGCCCCCACACCAGCCCTACCTAGCAAAAACAAACTCTCCAAATTGTAAGAGTAAAATCTATTTTTAGGACTTTTTTTGCAATATCTTTTATTTATTTTTAGTGATGGAAAGGTCAATGCAGGGATTTTTTTAAATAGTGATTCACGATGCAATTGCAGGATACTTTTGGGGCCCAAGTATATGGGGGGGGGCGTACACCGATGAAAATAGGCCTGGAAATGTTAGTCACTATAGTCTATGTTTCTATAGCCAAGTGACAGTATCTCTCACGACTATACCTACTATAGTCACTGTTTACTAATGAAAGTTAGTCACATAGTCAACCTATAGTCATGAATTGTGAGTTTGGGGGTATAGTCAAGTGACTAAGAATTATATCCATCAATGCATTAGTTAGTCACCATGACTAATTACCATAGTCCATAGTGACTATGTTTTTCAACTCTTACAAATAGGGAAAACAAAGCTGTATAGGGCTGGGGGGAAAGAATTATGAGGTTATATCATAAGAAAGGCTCGCTACATGCCAGTTGCTTATCATAACTTGTTTATTGTCAGTTGCCCTCTATTTCATTGAAGTTTTAGAATGATGTTTTTGGCAGGAAACAACTGGCAACTTACAACACCCTAATGTGAAAAGTGTCATCTGATAATGTCAGCTGGCAATTGGTAATGTGAGTTGGCAACTGCCAACTGACATCCCATAAGTGGTAACAGGTACCTTGTGATGAAGTGACTATATACATGTATGTTAGTCAAAATGACTAATATGATAAGAACTGGCAGTCATAATTCACAACTGGCAACACTAAATGGCATAAAAAAAAACTGGCAACCTGTAGTCAACAAGGATGATTGGCAACATACAAGTGGCAGTTGGCAATTTAGTCTGGTTCAATTATGTAGTTCTGTGGGGCATTCGTGGGGAAGGTGTAAACTATACATTTTTGGAAAGCTTAGACCCCCTGAATCCAAAAATCACTGTTCCCAAAATTATGTGACAATCTTTATTGCCATAGCATACCCTTCCTAACTCTCCCTGTCCCATCATAAGTGATACACAATATTTTCTTCATTTAGTTAATGTTTTATATAGGCCATGTTTGCTTAGCAACAGCTATTTCTATTGATTTTGCCTAGCAACAAGCCACCATTTTGTATTGTCAGGGTTTTGAAGGGAAAACAGAACTATACATATTTGGAAGGCTTAGACCTCCCTGAATCTCAACATCACTGTTCCTAAAATTATGTGACACTCATTGTTGCCATGTCAACCATTTCCCTTAGCAACACTAGAAATCACACCAGCAGGGTATAAAACCCATTGATATATAAGGGTTCAGTGTCCCTATTCACCATGAATGATGTCCAGTATATTGTTCTTCTGTTTAGCGTTCTAAATGGTGAAGTGGTTGCTAAGCAACCAATGGTTATTTGTAGTTATACCTAGCAACAAGCATTGATAAGCATTTCTAATGACATTTTGAATGACAGCCTTGATAGATTGGCTCTAAGGATAAAACACTACCATGCTGCTGTGCCCAGAAAAAGCCATATGCAAATAAGTTACCATGGCAATAGAATCAAATTCTTCAATAATTGATGTTTGATGTTGCCACCTTACCTGGTCTCCACTGGATTGATTTCCAACATTTTTCATTTGATCTTACATACTTTTATAAAGCTGAAACCTCCTTAACAACAGACTTAAAATTAATTTCTTTCCCTAGTAATAATCTATTAATGCTCCACCAGTGTCTGTGATCTGAGGTTTTATGAGGTTTTTGGTTGTAATTTGTCATTTTCATCCCTATAGTATCCATTACAACAGGGATCTAGGAAGACCTAAATTGGTACATGTGCTTCTCCTAGTACCCTTAAGCTCGTTTAAAGTGCTAAATAAGTGTACCAGATGTTGGAGGGTGCTTTTCAGGGTCAGCCATGTTCTTTGTGAATATGTACCTCTGAGGTCACAAATGTTGGTAATGTTTGTATCTTTTGGTTGATATACCATGCAGATTTATTTCTCCAATCTGATCTTCACTGATATAATCCTCCACAATGAGTCTCAAACAATTTCTTCCTCGGCTGTCAAGAAGCATTCAAACCATGTTGGCTTTCTAATACCAACAACTTTCCAGTATTGTCAGTCCCAGTTATGGCATTGAACTCTAGCAAAACTCTTGCTCTTGACTCTCCAAGGTTCTCCCAAATCTTTTTAGACAAAGGTGTTTGATCTGTGTGTTATCTTCCACTATGTACTGAATTGGCTTCACTCCCTGAGCCTCTAATCTTTAGGTACAAGTTGAATTCTTCAGAGAATCTGGTTAATAAGAGTCAAAGACAACTATGAACTCTTGACGATCCTGGGAGATTGTCTGGACAGTTTGCACAAAAGCCATCCCTAGATCATTGACTGTATTCCATGAAGATGACTGTAATTTCTGTAGTGCATTTATGCCATCTACTATGACAACTTTGTGAAAGGTGTCTAACTGCATCGCAGCTTCCATGGTCTGGGTGCCAACCAATTTGGTCAGTGACCCAAGTAGCAGATACTTGTCTGTGCTTTTTACCATAGACCCATCAGGATGGAAAAGGGCTCTTGGTGTCAATGTGAATTCATGTTTTCCATTGGCATCCTTTGGATTTACATCTCTATTTGATTGGCATAGCACCATCAACCTGCCATGCAGATCTTTTGTTTTCTTCAAGTCAATGGAGTCATTCCGTAATTTTAATTTTGGACTTCACATTTCCGGCTGTATACATTTTGTTGTTTTCTCATTTTACTGGTGCCCAGAGACTAACTGTTCCATTTATTCTCAAGGTATGTTTGAAAGAGTTCTAAGGGCAAGACAAATCCCTGAGTCCAGAGCCACAAAGCTATTTCCCTGAAAACAAGTTATTTTTCAAGCCAAGCCAGGCTTATGTATAGAATTTAAAAGGCTGCGCACAAAATATTTCCCTGCTTGACATAACTTCTCATTGTGGCCAGTGGATACAAAGATTTAGAACTGATTTGTCGAGCCCTGGTTCTTGGCCACGGATATCTGTATTCAGAATCAAACTAACATGTTCGTTGGGTACAAAATCATAGGTCACCAGGTTGTACAAGTGTTCCCCAACAACTGAGAATGGGTTTCCCGGGGGGTTTCCATGCTGTGTGATGGTAGATTTCAGTTTTTGCACCACATCATTGTCCTAGGCAATGGATGAATCCACAGTGTTGTGATGCTTATGTTCTTGAGGTTGTGTAGCAAACTGGGATTTAAACAAAAATAAGAGGTGTGAGGTTTGATAACTAGCAAGGAAGAATCATAGCCGAGCATTATTGGAAATGCCTATAAGATCACCAATGACTTTGAGATGCTGGTTCTCCTGCTTGAGAGCGTGGTCCCCTCTTAGTGAGTTAAAGGGAATGTTTGTTTTGGTAATTAATATGCCCCCACTAGCAACTTCCTGTGTCTGGATAGTTCTCTCTGACATTGTTCATATCAGCGAAATACTGTACCATGCCAACTTTCTAGGAGTTCTAGGATCATTTTGATGCATCAATGTAGCACTAGTAAGTTCCTGAGCAGGGTTGTGTGCTTGATGACAATGTTTGTACACTATGCATTATTGCACTAGCACTCCTTACAGGACTATTCAACAAATATTTACCCTATTGCTATGGGCATCTATTTAAAGATTTTGTTTCTAGGCAGCTTGAAATATTATGCGAAAGGCCAGGGTTGATGAAAAATAATCCTTGAAATTAATCCTTCAATGATGCAATGAAATAGCCTGTTGCAGTACAAAATCAACCAAAAATAGCTGTTGTTAAGCAACCAACACTTCTGTTGCTGAGCAACCAAAACTTCTATAAGAAACTTACATCGTTAATGGTGGGGAGAGTTTGGTAATGCATTTGATGTTTGTAGGGTTTTATGGAGTGATATTGTTACGTTTAGTGTTGCTAGGAAAAATGGTTGCTATGACAACATTGAGTGTAACATAATTTTCAGAACAGTGATTTTGGGATGCAGTGAGGTCTAAGCTTTCCAAAAATGAATAGTTTACACTTTCCCCACAAATACCCCACAGACCCCATTTTGAGAACATATTAAACCAGACTAATTGTCAACTCTAGAAACCTCTTATTTGCTCTAGTCTGTCAGACTATGTACAAACTATGTATATCTTAACCATTAAAATATCAACAAAAGCTGAAGATTCCTAAGTCAAATCTGAGAATCTATGAGTCTATTCAGGTGATAAGAATGCAAAGGCAAGTTAAACACACAGTGAACACTGAACTGGAACTGCAAAACAGTAATTGTAGAAGAGAAGGTGCTTACCTAAAGTCAATAGAGCATTTAAATTTGAACCCGAACTGTTTTCTGTGCACCTAAACCTGTGACATCATCACTTTATGTGCCCCAAATATAGTCAGTAGTGACTATCTTCATGACTAATATGTGACTAATGCATTAAAGTCATCTGACTATTGGGTCAAGATATGTGCCGTATAGTCACTTCTGACTATAGGTTTTATTATCAGTGTAGTCCGACCTACCTACCCTCGATTTTCAACTTGAAATGCACATATCTTTTCAAACACCTGTTTCACAAGCACTATGTCGAGTGATATTGGTTTAGGAGCAATGTCACTCATATGGTCATCCTAAGACCAATTATTAGCCTATTGCTACCAGTGGAAGTGTTTCAAAAGAAAAAAAATGCAAGTGAAACTTATGAATGAAAGGCCAGTGTAAGAGTGACATATGACCAACATGAAGTAGCTGATTTATAAATGTGAAAGGTTAAGGATACACATAAATGTGAGAAATCATATCAATAAGTGGAATTCCACAAATCCTTTTAATGCATGATGTCAGGCATATATAAAAATGAAAAACCTTTTATAATACCCCTTTTCTATCATGAAATTACAAGGTAAAGACATATTCTGAACTGGGTGATTGATCTTACAAGCTGGATGATTGGCCTCTGAGTGACCTTACAACTGATCTTAATTACTGCCCCTATGTCTAATTGACAGCTGTTTCTAAATGACCGGTCTTATGTCCCAATATGAGTAACAGCTTGTTCTGAAACACTTGTAGTCATTCCCAAATGTCTGATCTTAAATGGTCACTCCTATAGCCCAAAGATCGATCTTAATTTCAGTCTCCTTGTGAAACAGAGCTCTCTGGCCTTATAACTTAACAGAGCCAAAAATCACTTCCTTAGTTTCAGATTATATTTCTCATTTAAAGCCCTTTTTCTTCTTTTCCCTTTTTTTTTTTTTTTTTATAAAATGGGGTTGCTAAACGACTTTACTTAATTTATCATTTAAGTGTGTTTAATTATTTCAATTATCCATATAACAAGTTTAAACATAAGTTTTGGTAGTATGACTTAGGTATTTCATTAGGGAAGGAAACACAACCATAAAGTTTTATATGGATATTCTGGTTTATTTGATTTTTCAATTGATTCTTTAAATCAAATGACGTTTGTACATTCTCAAACTCGTCACTGTCTAGATCCAATAAAATCATATTACAATGCCAGTATGGCCAGTCTTTCTGAATCCAGATACTCTTGTGATATGACAATCACTTACATATCTCACAATGGGGCAAGGCATATCCTCCTTGCCAACTATTGATGGCATGTAACTTCCATAGGTAAAACAATGGTAAGCACCCACAGTAACTAATTCATTTGCGTCTAACCAGTTACACTCCAGTCATCACCTCTCCAAATATTCAGATGTTGTAACTAAGACAGCATGGTCTTATACAACAATTACACCTACACTTTAGTCCAGTACTAGGATTCAACCATTTATCTCCAGTAGCAGATATTAATCATCTTGCGGGCTGCTTTGTCTACAAACAGACACTCCCATCATCCTTTATCTAATAAATAAATGAATAAATAAGGACACTACACAGACAAACAAATGCAATTAACTCGTTCTGTTACTGTTTAGATCGACAGTAGAAATCCATCTCTTATAGGCAGTAGTACTACTCAGCAGTTGAACATCGACTTCCAATTTATCACAAAACATGAAATAAATAAATAAATATCAATACAAAAACTATGGCGGTGTGATATCTTCGACATAAATAAAGTCACAATTTTTGTTTGATATTCTCAAATTGTGTTTGAACGATGATTTTTACCAAATCAATGGGAAATAAATAGATTGCACACTTTATCTTTCCATGCGAAACGTGTGAAATATTCTGGATTACTTTCGAAATGGAGGTGTCAAGTAGGCCTATATATTTCAAAAGGGAAAGTAAGATAGACAGATTTCAAGCACAATTCTCCAGGAAGCATCATGTGGCATATAACTTTCATTTAACAACAGGTTCACCAATGCTTCTAGATATTAGTCCACTCACAAACACTACACCCAGGTATGTAGGCAATACATATACTCTGATAATGTATGGATACTATGTACAGGGTACTTGAATGAACTTAGTGAGGACTGATACATCAAGAACGAATAATATTACATCGTACCATCAAATCCTTGTTATTGAAGGAAATCTGTATTTTTTCACTATGAACTAAACAAATATAAAAAAAAAATTCAATTCATTTACTACAACTATGTAAACCACAATCGATACTACATATATTACCAATTTGATTTCTCGCACATTACCGAATACAAATACGATAATCTGTGACAATATGTAAATAAAATATTTAAAATCATATACGCAACAATGAAGTATTATGGCAACAAAATGCGAAACATATGATCATGTGTTATGAGGGTCAATGGTAAATGAGTCTTGATGCTTTATACAATGAAATTGATGTTGCATGGATGACGATACATCTTTGGTGACATGGTGAGCCAAGTATTGCCCACATTTACAGCATACAAATATTATTTTTCTACAAATATAGGGACTGCCAGTTATTTTTCTTTTTGTAAGAGGTGTGTGGCTAGTAATTGAAATTGAGGATAGCCAATCAAAAAATCAAAGTTCCAGTAGGCCTACAATTTCTGGGTATATATGCCCTTGTCACTAGACTCAACGTTGAGTAACTCAAAAGAAAAGAGAAAGTAACCACAAAAAGCACAAACTCTTCAGGACGGAACTACAGGTAAATGAATACAGGTACTGAACTCCATGCAATGCTATTTACAGTGTTGCTTTGAATGCAACACATTGGAATGTAATCAGTGGTCACGAACTCGTATTGTGTGCGGACAGGCAATTGGTCTAAAAGGAAGCAGAAATGAAAGTAAAGGAATCGGCCATCAGTGGCTGTCATCACATGTATCTCTTTTGACAATGATATGATCTACCTTTTTGAAAGGCATCTTGATATATATATATATATATATATATATATATATATATATATATATATATATATATATATATATATATATATATATATATATATATATATATATGAACCATGAATAGGACCACGAGTTTTCTTTCAGAAAATATATATGTATATATGGTCGCTGTAAATGTTTTAAGACTTTGGCAGCAATTCTGTACAAATGTGTTATTAAATGCTCAGTTCATCAACATGTGTTCTGACAGTATCAAAAACCCCGCCATTACGATTAGGGAGACAGCTCATCCTCTATGCTAGCTAGCCCACCTTGTTGAAGGGTGACCAGCAAAGATATACCATTGCTTCCTTCGTCAGCACCGAGACACCTTCAGGTTTCATCTTGTCCATGTCTTTTCTCTTTAAACATTCGGATTTGAGGCACCATACCACGCTGGAATATGAGGTATGCTGCCAGACGGTGCCGTCATGACGTCACTTTGCGCGTCTTAAAGGCACTTCTTGTGGACGCTCATGTGATGCAGTTGCCTTCACATGACGTACATGATGTCACAGGTGATGTCGGACGAATGGGATCACTTGGGCCCGCGGGCACAGCGCCTGCTGCCTGCAGCGGGCCGTTGTCTAGTGCCCAAGGCTCCTTTCTCCACATTTTGAGGTATTTAGTCGAATTTAGTTGAATTATGTGAATGGAGCCACTCATCTTCTCGCGAACCAGTTCATTCAACCAATCCTACGAATGTAGCAAAAAGCTCGCGTTGCAGACACAGGGACGGTTTGTGCTCCCCCTGTCAGACTCTTCTTCACATAAAAGACGAGTCTGTGAGAGCTGTAAGTGAATGTCTTCATTGCCGCTCGAAGACCAGCCGTGGAGGGTTGGCCTTGGGTGTACAAAGGCAGTCGATGTCGGTGACTGGAGGAAGGATCTCATGACCATGGTACTGGTAGTCATAGTCTGCTGACTGTTTGCCTCCCTCAGGGAACCTCAAGTTGTAGCGTGTGAATACTGAGAGGATGTAGTAGCGCAATTGGAGAAGGGCATACCTCTTACCGGGACACAGGGAACCAAAGGTCATGATGGGGTGCTTCAACTCCTTGCCATCCTTGTAGAAGCTGGCGTCGATGAAGCGGTCATATTGGAATTTCTGTGAATGAGAGAACAGGGGAAGTCCATATAATTTCTGATTTGGTGAAATTTGGTGTTCAGTTCATGTCACTGAACAAATAAATTACATTAAAATACACAGGTCAAAATTCCCTGTCGTTTTCGCATTGCATACATTACTTGGGGAAAGATCTATTAAAGCAATAAAATTGTTTTCAGTTCAAATCATGTCAATTAAAATTAGAATTAAAAATCATATCAAATTAGTATGCAAACTCACCACTGGTTCTTCGAAAATCTCTGGATCCTTATGAATTGCTGGTGGGTAAATGGCGACACGGTCTCCAGCGCGGATGAGGTGCTCTTTCCCATCAGTGGAAGTCTTAAACCATGTGTCTTCTGTCACATACCTCACCATGAACACACCACTGGCTAGACGGAGGGACTCATTCATGATGGAGTCTGCAAAACAGAAAACAATGAGAAAAATGAGTAAGCTACATCAATTGATTGATTAAGAAAAAAACAATGTGACAAACTCTTGGCATATTCATATCCGAATAAAAAAAATATCAATTGAAGGTTATTTCCAAGCACGATTACATCTAGTAAGTAGATTAAAGCAATTCTATTAGTGACATTTATGTATGGGGGTGCTCACCAAGTACTTTCAGTTTCTCCAGATCGGACATGGTGAAGGTAGCCGTGTTGGTCTCCTCATCTAGGCGGGCGTCGACAGCCTCATCGATTTCCTCCTTGAGAGCCTGTTGGGCGTCTTTGTCCATGAGCACATTGTTAAGCACCCAGAAGGCCAAGCGAAAGGTGTTGTAGTTGACGTGGAGGTAGACGAGGTTGTGGCCCTTGATTTCATCCTCGGACTGACCGCGGTCCAGCATGTACTTGATGGCTGTCTTAATGTAGTCAGAAGAGTCGCTCCTGGCGAGCAGCTCAGCTGAGGTGGGCTGCTCGAGCAGCTCGCCGAGGGACTGCATGACGGAGGGGAATAGGCGCTTGGGGAAGCCGAGCCACATGAAGTTGAAGTACTGGTGGAACACCTCGAAGTTCTTATAGACGTCACGCCAGTTAAAGCGGTTGTTACCATTGCTGCGGCCGAAGATGGTGGTGAAGATGGGATCAAAGATGGTGGAGGAGGTGAACTCACGTAGCCCCAGGGACCACTCTGACTTGCCGGTGCCTTGTTCTTGCTCCATCCTTAAGAACGAGTGCTCTAGGGCATCGCTGTAGTTATCCATGTTTCGGTCCAGGTAGGCGCCCTTCACTGTTTTTGCCGTGTCCTTGATGATTTTGCGGGGTTCTTTCAGTACGAAGCTGAAGACATTCCAGTTCACCTGCCTCTGGATCGCCTCGAAGTCAAAATTCTTCTCCTTGTGCATGGCTTCATATGAGTGCGGGTCCATGATGATCGTCAGGTGTTGATTGATGAGGCGAATGGTGAAGACGTCACCATACTCAGCACGGGCCTTGTGCAAGAAGTTAACAGCATGGCTGTTGAACTCAGCTGAGCTTCCAAGAACGAGGTTACCCTTCACGATCGGAGGCTCCCCGGGTCTCCTGCAAAACACAAGAAAGAAACGGCACATTAGTATAATGTCTAGACATACAATTCATGGGAACTGGGTTGCATTATACACAGTATGCACCAGACACTCATGCATATATATTGTGAGAATATCCCCTCAGAATTCCTGAGCATCTTGGCAACGATTTATCGCCGTTGCTGTGCAAACAGTTCTCGCCTGTGATCATACAAATTCTGCACATTCGTAATGAGAGGATGTGCAGGTTTATGCAATCAATGCCAGCGTTCTTGTTTTTCTTCAGCCCACCTCCCACCGTCTGGGCGTTGATCAGGTTTGTGTGGTGAACAACTGTAGTTGGCAGACACTTGGTACATTGCGACATATCATATGTAAACCTTTGTGCCCTCGTGCCAACTATCAACGAAGCGTGTGCCCCTAGGCATCACTCCAACAGCTGTGGAGATCTGCACAGAGACTTACAACTGAACCAGTCCCACTGTACTACGGCTACCCCTGCCCCCTTTAACGGGTTACAGTCAATCGCCCTAGTCTGTTATCCATTTTTCATCTATGTTATTTTTGTTTTAGAAAAAAAAGACAGAGAAATTAATTTAAAACAAACAGCGCCGATGAATATTCACCGCCATCCCAAACATATTTAGACAAGGGGTGAACGTCAAGGGATGGACCAAAAAGATCATATGTATTGAACTACCGTATTGATTTTATAACAGGGAAAAGTTCACCTAAAGTCAGGGTTAAGTGTTCATATGAAAGTGGGAAAGGCGTCTATTTTGACACTTTCTCCTTAGTGTAATCGGTTTTCTGTCTTCCGTCGTGACCCTACTATTTGCCATATGGCAAACGACGATCAGTGTAATGGGGGACGCTGCCGCTGGCTGGTGGTTCACGTGACGGTACTGACACACTGAGAAGGACACATGGCAGACGGCAAGTGTCGCCGCTAGCAGACGACAATTAACTTTTTTCCCCGCCCTTTATCCCGCGGTGTTTATCCGTATGATAACCTCACTTTACTGGTTTTAAATATGAATATATTGGACGTTGGATACAAGGATAATAACTAATCAAACCCTTTGATTATCCTGATTTTAGCTTTAAGTTGCTTTGAATTAATAAAGGAGAACATGGTAGCAGACACTATTATAATCTTCTTGGGGTCATAAAAAGTGTTTCACAATCACAGCTTGATAGTATTAGTCAGCGAAATCACTTCAGGCTATCTGAACACCACTATGTAGAGCTGTCTGATACAATAATGATTTTGTAACCCGTGACAGCAAAGAAAGAGCAGTGTAATGATGGTTGAAGTATGTCAGACTGTTTACATACTTGTATTTGAGTATTAGAGCTGAATCATAATAACAGTGGCGGTGACGGTCCGGGTCCCTTCCGCCGCCCGGGTGCGTCTAAGTTTGCCCGTGCCTCATTCAACCCACTCGATCACCAATAGAGGTGGACGAAAGGTCTACTTTGTGAGTTTACTCTGTTGCCTTATGAGGGCAGGCCGGATCAAACAATCCCTTTGATGGTACCGTAACAAGTGGGTGCCATTCACGACTCTAACCCTATTCTACCACAATCTCCCACTCCCACCCTGCAGCAGTCTTTTACTCGATCTGCCATTATTGGTATTATGACGGCTGTGTCTATATAACATAGAAGTTATTACAATATCAGCTGATTCTAAATGGCCGTGTGGCTGTCTGAGTTGAGCTGGCGGCGCCCCAAAATCTCAATCTCAGTTCAATCAATCGGCGGCCCGCCCACGCGGCGTGCCACCTTAGCGGTTTACACATAGGCTTTACGGCCCCGCCCACCCAGGGAGACGAGCGTTCATTGATCAATTGGCACCGTTACCACTCGCGCCGGAAGTCAGGCACTGACGCATCCATGAAACGCCGGCCGGCTTATCGCCGACCTTGACCCTGACCCTAGAACCGGTGTCTTAACTGTTAAATTGAGACACCACCCGCGTTGACTGACAGCTCCGGTTTAAGGGTGCCACCCAGGGGCTGGAGATAGACATAAAGGAGCGGGGAGCGGGGATTCTCCTCCCTGGTCAGTATGTGCGTGCGTCTTTAGCTGATGATGTCAGAAAAAGTGGTGGCTTCCGGGAAAGCCTGAGCAGCAGCAGGCCTGGATGAACATCCTGTAAGCCTGCAGCCTCATCTTTTAGTCAATACATTATTCTAAAGCCAACTTCGATCACGAAGTCCTAAATATTTCCAAACTACAAGTCAGTGCCTGTACTAATGAATAATGATCTGTTTCTTTATGGCACACGTACCCCACCAGGTATGCATGACTATTCAATCAATATCAGACCTCAGTGGTTAAACAATCGATAATTGAAGGATTATCTGATATGAGATAGGCCTGTGTGTTAAAACCACGGGTGATGTATGCATTCTAAAAGCCCTCCGGAATTTAGAGTATCTAAACTGAATTACGGAAATAAACTGACCGAGTAGGTCTAAGTCCTTATATTCTAATCTTACAGGTGACTTTGTTGAGTGGTGCTTGTGGTTTAGTCATGATCATTTGTGGATTACCAGTCTAACAAGATCGAACAGGAATGTGAGACATCAAGACTCACTTTTTCCCTGATATCCAATTTTGAATTTTATATGTCGATAGGATCAGTTGTGAAATGCATGTACTTGTAAGTTGCAACATATCACATGAAATGATACAATTCCCATCAAAAAGAAAAAGTTGACTCTGATATTCTTAGAACTCGCGACTAGCATTATCCAACATCAGAAACCTGTTATAAGAAAGTACATTCACATGTATTGTGACCCAAAGTGGTAAAAGTAAATCAGACTTACCTTTTTCTGTAGAAGAGTTTGGTGAACAAGTAAATGAAACTTGTCACAAATGTGATGCAGAGAAGCAGCCAAGTGCCTGTGGCCAGCATCTTGTGTCAGGTAAGTAGTAACTTATTAAAGGTGAAAGGTGGTCACAGGTGTAGTAGCACTAGGCTAGATGTAGTAGTAGTAGTAGTAGTAGTAGTAGTAGTAAGCGTCTGCTGTGGGTGGCTTGTGAATAGGTCGACGTGGTATATATCCACTGGTAATGAAAATGGTTCTCAAGTAGCAAAAGTAGTCTCACAGGTCTCTTCAGGTCTTTCTTTCTCTCTCTCCTTCTCGTGTTTAGCTCAGGAGAACCTGTCTGGTTGGTAGATTGACTGAATCTGCAAGTACAAGAGCACGACCATCATTTTATATTGCCGCGGAGCATATACGTCATCCAGTTGCGTCTGATTGGCCAGCCCCGACCGCTTCCGGGACCCCCTCCCACTCCAGATCGCTGCGAGAGGAGCGGGGCGTGCGTGAAGCTGCCATCGGCTATAGCCTATAGGCCTACTCATATACATAGAAACATACAAATCCCGGGGGGTGGGTACTCGGGTCGGAAATGGCTACCGACTGCCAAACGGGCTCCAGAAGCGGAGGCGGTCAGATGGAAATTTAGGGGGCGGTAACTGTGTGCCCCTAAAAAAATAGGGGGCGGTAACTGTGTGTACACCTCAAATATAGGGGATGGTAAATATCTTTTCTTCAGAAAAGAATTACTGTGCATATTAGGGTACATGTTCTAGATATTTCTGCAAATCTCAGGTACAGTACCTTCAAATACCTTGAAATTAGGGTGTGCTAGCTCCAAATGCCCTAAAATTAGGGGGCGGTGGATTACTTCAGGAATCTGGGAGTGGTCATATCACCTGGATTTAGGGGTTCAGTAGTTTGGCAGTGGGGAGATACCATCATATAGTGAGTACCCCCCCCCCCCGATACAAATTGAGCTCTACCTGAGAAAACATAGGACAACTTGCCAGCTTTGTTGTATCGTATCTAACCTGGACATGGGGATCAAGCCCGTTGACGCTGCCTACAGCCAAAACACACGACCCATCCAATACACATATATACATACACACATTCAGTAAGCCCGCAACTCTCAATACAATTTTAGGAGAGAACACAAGTAACAGATGTAAAAATGCGTCGGCGTTTGAAATAGAATGAGTGTGAACGAGGAAATCACGATGAAAAGAATGTGTTACATTTGAGATTTAATTATCACTCTCCCACCCGGAAACGGTAGTAGGACTTCCTATATAGAGGGGTGGGGCGGAAGCAAGGCTGTGATCTGCCTTTCGCGATCAAAAAGTCAATGACTGTTCATGCATACGGGATGAGTAGTGCTGAGCAGGTGGGGTGGGGTGGGGTGGGGTGGGAGGGTGGCCCCATCAATGAGTTTCAATGGAAAGGGGAGGTAAAGAGGATGGTATAACCACTGACAGAGGGCTCTTTAACGGCCAGTATATTGATCCCTTCCTGAGAATACCATTGGTTTTCCCTTTCCCGCCTTTAAAACACCCTTCCCATATACGTCCTGTAGGTCCAGCCCACCTCCATATATGGGCCTGTCTGCCCCCACATAACCCTCATCCAGACCCCTAGCGGGCTCATTCATGAGAACACCATTATGTATGTTAACCATGTTAACGCTTAGTAGGGGGTTTATCCTCTAGTACTATGATGTCATGGCTCATTAACTCCCAGCGGAGAATGCTTCACCTGAGACCCGCTCCCCCCAGTAGCACCCCAACCTCTCCTACCCCCACCAAAACATTGCCCAATCTATACAACCTCCATGCCCATAGTAGGGCACCTCTTTTTCCGATTCAAATAATTTAATGCAGTGCACAATAGGTCACCTGTGTTTTGGGGACGAGGGGCGGACATATGGCGGTGATGGAAAGAAAACGGAGTCTCCCAGGTTACCCCTGAATACTGACTTAAACCCCATATGGCCCTTGGCTAGGTGCCCTTTAGGCGCTGGACCCCAGACGACCTCCAGAGAAGAGTAAAAGTTGTAGTGGGAAAAGACTGTTGTGTTTTACCCTACAAGGCAGGGCTTCACGGGGCATGCGGGTCAAAAGGGGGAGAAGCCTATTTCACACCAGTACCAGTCTTAAAAGGAGCTCCCCCGTAGAGTTACACTTAAAGGCCCTGGGGTGACGTTTTAGGGGTGGATGTCAACAATTCCAGGTACATGTATGTATACACACATTTGGTATATGTTTGCTAATAGTTAGATATAACACTGTCAGTTTCCTGTTTAAGGGGAAAATGCACGGTTGTGAGAATAACACGCTGTGCTCTCAGCAGCACTTGTTGATTTGCAAGAGGTCTACATGGTCATGGCGTAGCACAGCTAGTCATTTATTTCTCAAACCCTACGAGTGGTCCCCTATGAAGTGGCCATAAAGCTTGTAAGTGGTTTTCAAAACGATTTGGCGAGTCCCTCTCCTACCATGGAGCCTCACCTCTCTGTAACCACAGTCCCCACCTGTAACCATGGACTCCCGAAGTACCATATTTGTTCCACTGCAAGATGTTCAGTGTAGGGGCGGCATCGTTTGGACCCCCCCCCCCCCCACCTTCCCCAATAATGTCAGTCTTCTATCAATGGTCAACTTAAGTATCAAAACCAACGGACAGTTGTTACAATTTAAGGGAGAGGTTTGTTTTCCCACACGATGCAATCAAGGGTGCGAACCCCCGATGAGGTTGGTTCCATGCTACCATAGCCTGGTTGCCTACCACATGTATGCCTAATCCCTAGCTCTGCTAACAGAATAACGGTGTAGGAGGGAGGTCAGCTGGCAGGGGAGAAGGGAACTTTTGTGCTACTTCTGAAATAAACACAGGCTGGTACGTTGTGGATCGCTGCAAGTGGCCCTGTCTAACAGCCATCACGTTTGTTTTCTATATACTCTGTCTTTGGAGGGCCTACCCCTGGGAAGCCTGCAGAACAATCCAGCTCCCTGGGAGATCCACTTTTAGCTGCTCTGTTATCACCAAAGCTCGGTATTTTATATTTACTCCATGCCCCTTGATTCCAATTTCACATAACCCAACGCTTCTCATGCAGTTTTTGCTCCAATTGCAGAGTTAAAAGTATACTGTATAATGAACCAGTATGCCACTTCCAGATGAGTTTTACTCTCCCAACCCCCCAACCCACCCCAGCCTAAACCCCTATCTCTCGTGCCATGGGGGCTTTTTTTTACGAACATTAACCTTTATTTCTGACAGAGGTTAAGGGAGCGTTCAACAAATACGTCACTTCTTAGAGGGTGGGGGGGGGGGGGGGTGTTTGAGTTCCTCTATATGTTCCACACAAAAACAGTGAAAAGGGGGTGGGTGGGTCCTGAAAACTGCCTAAATATCGGTGACGTAATTGATGAACACCCCCTAATGTATATGAACATATATGTGTAGTATATACATGAAAATAGTATGGTGAATGAACTTGGATTACATAAACACCACATGGATACAGCACTGACAGTGTCAGAAGTCATATACCCCTGACAATAAAGAAAGTTAAACCTTCTACCCACCCTAAGGTGTAGTGGTAGACAATTCTAGACCTACCTGCTAAAAGATCAGCTAATCACTAGGTTTATCTATGTCTATGAGAGAAAATGAGAAAAAAAACCAGAAAAGACAAATGATCTTGAATGGCTATCAATCAAACCCTTGAATGACTATCAATCAAACCCTGTGGAACCCTAGGTAGCCACATGAACTAATGACTTCATGAATTATAAGTTATAAATTTATCTCAGGGAACAACCACAACAAATTAATGACTTCATAAATCATAAGTTATGAATTTAAACTCAGGGAACAACCACCGTCCCACTGTCCGTCCCTATCTATTGTATAAGCGACGAGCACATATAAGATTTTATGAGGATCATACCCTCCTTGACAACACCGAGTCCATACCTGACCAAATCCCCCCCCCCCTTCACACAGACATCACCCGTGTGTCACCCATGTGTGGGCCTGCAGATACCACCGTACGTGTCGCGTGGGATGTATCGTCTACGATCCACCCCGTCAAAGCCACACTGAGAAGTAATGCTAGAAGCCAATACCGCATACCTCTACAACCGAGGCCCAGGCAGAGCTCCCATGTCGCATTGCTTATATTTCATATACTGGTAGGGTAAGTCGCCCCTAACTCGACCACTAGGCATGTTGGTACCTTATGTCAACCACCCTAAACTAACTTCTTTCAAATAACATTAAATAACTAATTGGTTGTACCTCATCAAATGCAATAGGTAAACCTTGCATATGCCCCATGTATTACTCATAAATTGCTAAATCAACCTGTGATGGTGGGGTGGTCGACTTGAGGTTTATCAACATGCCTATTGGTTGAGTCAGGGGCGATCTACCCTATTGGTGAGAAGGGAACTTCAGGAAGGCCCCCGCCGCTATAATAAACAATGACTAATGCTGAACAATCTGCCAGGTCAGAGCACGGTCACGTGGCGATCACTTGCACATATCATGTCACAGTTGTAATGCAAGTAGTTATTGATCTCTTAATCTTAGAATAATAGGATTTTCTCAGCTTATGCCAATTCATAACCAGGCAGAATGGTATACTAGTAGTTATGTCACTGAGAATGCTTGGAATGTCGACCTATAATACATTAGTATTTGATCGAAGGGGCACTGCTATTAGTTGCGACAGATTCAGACTCATTAAATAATACGTGATTGATTACAGGAATTTCCCTGCCTTTGTCACATTTTTAAGGCAACTTGATATTTCTATTAAGCCTGTATTCCACTCCGAGCGGATTATGATACACGTTTACCCAATTGATTTAGTTATATAAAGGAAATGCCATATATGTCAGACCTGATATTAACCCCCCCCCCCCCCCGCACTTGCTATTAAAGTGAGGAAGATATTGGCTAGGTATCAGACATGTGATGCCAAATGTCAAGAAAGACTACATGGGCGGTGGAATAAAGCTTTCAAACGCATTTCCTTTCTTTTAAAAATCCATCACAACGTATGACTTCTGATTGATAGGATACCTGTACCATGGCATGAGGTCGTGTCCATTCGTTTCACACATTTGTGTTGTAAATCAGTGTAGCAGACTACACCCACCTATATATAGCTCATTCCAGAACAGTAAGTCCAAGAAAGAGCTGGTTTAAGAAATCTCGAAGTTTATAGATAATGGGATAAGATAAACAACTTCCGCCCTTCTTCAAGAATTCTGGCTACCAGTATCTCTCAACAGGCCCCCTCTAATCAACAGGAACATAAATAAGAAATGAGGGAGCGATCTTTCATTATCAATTGGGAGGTGGTGCGTTCTTTAGTGAGTTAGATATAGTGACAATACTGTCGTTCAAAGAAGGGGCACACTTTTACACATCCAGGGTGAAGGAGGGCTAAAAAGCACAGCCCCTCCCAAGGGGTACAAGAAAAATAATACTCATTATACTGTTGATAGATAATGACCCCTCATTCAAGACAAGTACATGTACTAATCACAAATGGTTTGGGTAGGAGGACAGTCTTCCCCCAATATTGCTCATTACTAAAGCCATATCATATTCCAGTTACATATCACTATCAAAGTTCGGAATCACCTTATATCAAAAGGGCAGCTGGAAGGCTGTTCATAACTATAGTAAAATTAATTAAAATCATCAACCCCGAGGTACGGCTCCTAGCTGATCAGCAATGTAAGGGCGTGGTTTATGCACGGGTAGGTCTTATATGCGAGGGTTTTGCTGTGACGTCACATGTTCAGGAAGAAATTACCGATGCCTTGTAAATTGCACAGACTTTGCTAATATTTGAAGAATAAAGGTTAATAAAAGAATGATTGTGATAATCTTAGTTAGTAACCTTTTAGCACTATTGGCTATACAATGCTGACGCACATAGTGATGTAGGACTAGTTATTTGCAGGCCTACGCATCAATATACAGTTCTCATAGGTGAGAATCTGTATTTGGATTACCACATGTGATGATCGCACATTAATCAGTCAATGACGTCAAAGAGAGAGCTTCAATTAACGCCTTTCCTTGTTCAACCCTATACATGTAACATGTATTGTCAAATTAGCGCATGCAGCCAACGCTTGATCTGCAGGGCATTTCAAAACTATATCTATAGCTATGGTTTTGAAATGCCCTCCTGATATACTGGTGAGGTAGTAAGTGACAACAGCTAACACGATGTGTACCAGTTACAAACCTTCAAGTTTAACCCACCCTAAGGCAGCCAGCGGGTCCCGGGCAGCGGGATTACTACAGAAATGGAGATCTAGGCAGAGCAGCTAGGCCAACCTCTTTTAAATAGTGTACCAAACATTGTTTGGTAATGTGGGGTCAGGGTACCTTCCACATACGTTTTTTTTTTTCATTTGGCCTTAAGAATAACTTTATTTCAATTCTCTACTTTTTCAAATAAAATGATGCAGCGAAAGATTTGCAGGTCACTGATCACTTAAGTTGAGAAAGGAATACAAGTATTAGGGAAATTATAAGATGAAACAAGCTGTAGGTCGGTATTGGATGCCGAAACACTTATCTAGAACGATGATTCACAGCAACTGGCCGTTGGCTAGCCCATTATGCAAAGAGACCGTGCCTCATGACAGTGGTTACAAAAGAGCACATGTTGGCAGTAATCTTCAGCTTCTCCCTACGCCACTACCACGCAACCGCGATTGTCGTGTGCACGTGATATGCATTTAATATGAATCAAATCGTAGAGTGCCATGCTGCAGAAAAAAAAAGACAGTTCATGGACAAAAAAAAACGGTATTAGTATTCCTTTTACATGTGGTTAGAATAAAAAGTATTGCACAGAGACCAATGAAAAGTCTGCCTGATGCCTTCCCCACTTGGCCAAACTTTATTTTTATCTTTTTGGGCTCCAGGCCATGAATCCATTGGTGCTGGGGGGGGGCATAAAATAAGATATAACTGGTTATATGGTGAATGTATGACTTAACCACCCCCCAGATTTTGAGGTGCGCACAGTCACCGCCCCCTAAATTTGATATCACTGCCTCCGCTTCGGGGAACTGTTTGGCAGTCCGTAGCCTGTTCCGACCAGAGAACCCCCCGGGGGTATGGGAAGGTGTTATAACTTCTCTTTTTTATCCCAATGCAAATAGTGAAAATCCTGAATAGACTCTGTGTGGGCTGTAGTATTATAGTATTGTCTTCTACAACTAAGAACACCTGTGATCCAACAGGTGGTAGGTGGATTGTGGGTGGATTATTATAGACTCTGTACAAAATGGGGATCAGGTCACGATCCACCATCCACAAGTTGGTCAGCCATCGTTCACTCTTACAGCGCAGATCCGGTTTTCAACTTGGCGCAAGTCCCGTTCGTGCCCCCGTCATGACCCAGGGAGAGTGAGTGGGATTAAGTTTTAATGCAATCCAATGCACGACGCGCCTGGGGTACGGGGATAACTTTCATTGTCAACGATTAACAACACCGGTGTATTATGCTTATACCTCTCCACACATCTCGTTATCTGTCCAGAAGCCTCTTCACTGCTTCTTAGTCTATGCGTTGTTTTTTTTATCCGACGAGTAAGTTCCTTGTTCTCCCTCCGTTCTTTTAGCGGCACTTACTATTGGCTCTGCTATTTTCAGCGAGTAAGGCTATGCAGGGGAACGTTCAACAATTAAGTCACTGCTTTTTGGCATTTTCAGGACCCATCCACCCCATCGTCACTGTTTTTGTATAGCCTACATTGGCGCTTTTCATAACAAACCAAGCATGTATATATGGGATACAGCCTAGACCCACCTGGCTCGATCCTTCCAGCCCAACATGGCACAGGTAGGATACGCAGGCCGAGGCTGAGACCCACCCCGTGGATAAAAACGCAAAGATACTCCATTATGATGGTACTTTGTCTATGTGCGTGTACTGGGTTTGGGAGAGTCATTGCTTGCTAGCTGGGTATTGTAGCTCAGTCGAATGCACCTATTAATCATTGTATTAATTGATACATTTATTACATTTCACCTGGACGTTCAATACCCAGATATCAGCTTGCTGTGCCCTCCAGGACAGTGGAGGGATACTTGGTGTACTCATTAATTGACCATTGGTACAATGGGAGGGGGAGCACCTCACTTCCCCAAACATTGTCAGCCTTTTGCTTCCGTGTTATAGTGCACTCTAGGTACTGGGACATGTGAAGTGTTACTGGAGGATCTACAAATGATCAGGACTGATTAGCCGAATTAAATTCTACCTATATCCAACAAAACCGATGTACTGGTAGATAGGACACATGGGTAGGAGTAAATGAAAAGATATAGCATTATTGAGTATTAATAATCATTTATGATAGCCGTCCTGTGGGCATTTCAAAATGATATCTATATAGCTATGATTTTGAAATGCCCTCCTGATGCACCGTGGCAGCAAGTAACTCTACTTTACCCTCCTATGACCTGACTGATGTACAACTGAAAAATGGTGATCGAGGGGTACCGCGGGTTGGGGGGGGGGGCTGGTGCTCTTCTGAATCCCGGGGCCGACTTTCAATAAAAGGGCAGGCAGATATATAGTATTTCTCGCAATTTGCCGCAAGTCACTGTAACTTTCTGCAGAATGTCACACGTCCGTTCCTGATATCGCACAGTATCTCGATGACAGTTGAGGTGTGGGGGAGGTGGGGTAACACGCGACACTCAGGTAAACCACAGTACTGCGGCCTCTGTGGCTACGTTCGGATTCGGTGCCGACGGCAGATGTCCATGGATAGACCCCCTGGAGGGACAGACACCAAGGTGGTAAATATGAGGCGTGAATGTGCCACAGTAGCCATGGATCCACCACTTAAGCCTAAAATACACTCTCTGCCACCAGTGCAATTATGCATGCTGACATGACTTTAGGGTATAGTTAAACATATTGTATACAGACTTAGCAGGATCATTTATTAGCCAATGAGATAATCCCAACGATTCACTGCGGTCCTCTCGGGGGCCGACTGGTACCCATCTGCAGAGGCGTAGGAAGCAAATCTTCATTGGGGGGGCCCGGCGAGGGCACCATCGCGACCACCTTGAATTGTCGGCTGATGCGTGATGGCGTCTATATATGCGTATTTAGAATTCATATAGAAAAGTGATTTTTGGTAAATTTGACTTTAGGCTCAGACCCCCATTCTCCCTATGACATCACCATAATAATCTAAATTGAGATGTAAAGTTTTAGCTTCTTTTCCATTGTGTTTATGAGTTCTTGGAAAATATTGGGGGGGGGGCAGACATACTCAGGCCCCACCTCCTTCATGATTGGGGGACCCAGGCCCCCCTGGCCCCCCCCCTTTTCCTACGCCCCTGATCTGATAGGTCTTATCAGTAGAACTCGCTGGTAACAAGCTGCAGTAATGGCGGCGCCCATGGGGCGACCTGCTAACTCGGAATACCGAGGTAGCGGATTGTCCAAAGGGCGCGGCCATTATTGAAGCATGTTCCCAGCGGTCATCACTGATAACAGTTATCAGATGGGTACCACCTGCAGCCGAGAAGTGAATAGTTGGGATTATTTCTTTGGCTGATAATTAAGTCTCTATGTGCATGTCCTATCCAGGGGTATGGGAATTGGGTATGATGTCCTGTTGTTGTATCACAATTTTGCTAAAAAAAAAAAAAGTTTTGAATATGAGGGGACAAATAATAGGGAGGATGAGCTTTGATAATTGATGGTACAATACACCAATGACCAGCCCGGGATGACCAGTCCCCACCCTACCCCTAACTCGTTTCTCATTCAATTTATTCTGGTATGCCCTACTCAGGGCCGGATCCAGGGGGAGGCCCCCTAGGGGGCACTTGCCCCCCCCCCCTAGACCCTATGAAATTGGGCCAGGCTCTGACTCTTAACTATAGGAAACGTGGCACGAAAACCTGCTTGTGCCCCCCCCCCATGACCAAATTTTCTTGGCTGTGCCCCTAGACCACCCCTTCTGGATCCACCCCTGCTACTTCATCTAAGAATGATAAAAAGAAATATAAGACAATCAGTACCCAACGTACAATTAATGTCATTAGCAGAATTTAGGGAACGTTCAACAATAATGTCACCGGTATTTAGGACCCCCCCCCCACTTGACACTGTTTTTGTATGGAACATATAGAGGAACCCCCCCATCCCCCACCCCTAAGCAGTGACGTAACTGTTGAACGTTCCCTTAGGAAATATCTATACTCACTGTGATCCTACCTGTGGCAGTTAGCAGCTTAATATTCAATCAATTTTGGAGGGAATTAGTCAGTCTATTTATAAAACAAGATCAAGATAAAGGCACATTATGTCAGGCACGCCCTTAACTTGGCCTTTCATTTTACATAGCCATGGCCTTGGCTCTGGTTTTGTATCATCATTGATCATAACTACGTGTTACCTTCGGCACACAACGTGACAAACTGCCCGCCAACTGCATTAATCGTCCTAAATTATACACATTTCCCTATCTACTGTAAAACATTAAATGTTGTCATTCCATTAATATAGGCCTACGGTTTGTATGTATGTAACTAATGCGAAAATAGAAACTACAAAAAAATAACTCTTGGTGTGACATTCACCAAATTGTAGTCTATATATGTGTAATTGTGCAGTAAATGTGCAATTGATTAAAAGGCATGGGGACATCTATCAATGACACTACAGGGATCATACTGCATAAATGATTGGGGCGCTGACTAGCGCTACAGTGTGATGATAATGCCTGTCTGGATCTGATAATCTGGCGATTAATACACACATCAAACAGCCAATGCACCCAAAGTAGATCCCACAACACGCATCGCAGCAGAAGTCAGACGTTTATCTTTCATGCATGTAGCAACCTCTTATCTACCAAATACCTGCCAGCATTAGAGTGTCATTACCACATGTTATCGGTGGCATTTCACAGATTAAGTGTTTTCGAATCTGAGACGCTTGCAGGTTGCAGTTCAAATGAAGTCGCCCTCAATTCAATCCTATATAGATCACACCCACCCCGTGGGTTCTTTTTTTAGCGCTATTTTGCTTTTCTTTCAAATATATTAGCTGTCAACAGACATTTCATGGCAGACAATCTGAGAGGAAGGAAGCGTTCTGATATGTATGTTTTCCCGCCTTTTCCCCGCCCTCCCCCACAGAAGCAAACGACAATGATTCCCGCCATTGTAAACCGCGAGCGCCCCTGCACGTGGCTTGTTGGTTTCCGGCTTTTAACATACTAGGACATAATATGTGCTTCTATATTCTCTACCACAAACCGCCTCTACAAGGCCTCATCTCCTAGATTTTGATAAACACACAGTGATGTTGAAAATCCCCTTTCCTCTTCTCCCACCCTTCGGCGAGACTTAGACGTGATTTGACTCCGTAAAAGCAGCATTCAGACGTTACAACACCGACCCCGCCTTTAAACGTCTCATGTTTGCCAACACTCCAAATGAG
Organism: Acholoe squamosa; assembly: GCA_949317995.1. Taxonomy (NCBI): domain Eukaryota; kingdom Metazoa; phylum Annelida; class Polychaeta; order Phyllodocida; family Polynoidae; genus Acholoe; species Acholoe squamosa. The sequence goes on along the minus strand of OX439035.1, from coordinate 73,832,579 downwards.
CCTATCCACGGATTATCCTTAGTTTAGCGCCCACTGAGTGTTTTACTTAGATATTAGGGGTTTGACACCACTGGAATGCTAAGTTCTGTTGGCAAAACTTTGTCGCTCCGGGGTGGCTTTTTAGGAGTTGAAACACTAGCTTTTGCTCACCTACACAGGACACGGTGTCGTGCTGTGGACAAACCACATGAGCTGGTCACAACTGTACACCCCGTGTGCGTAAATCAAAGGGAATTTCTACAGAACATGAGCAGCGGAAATCTTAACGCATATTAGAAATAACACACATAGTTCTTACAACACGCTTGATGTATCTGATAGGGAATTCCATTATGCTGATCTCTCTGGATTTGGGACGGGTAACTTTATATTGATTTCAATATTCATCGTTGACAAAGCCACACTATAAGGACTTGATATCATCGAGAGGACCATGAGTACAGATGTATGCTCTTAGGGCAAGTGTTGATAAATAATGCCACCCCTCGGAAAAAGCAAATACAGAGCCATTTTTTAAAAACATTCCTTAATCTGATCATGCAAAGGGACCCACACTGTGAGTAGAGGGGCTTATTCTAGGAGGGGTCGAAACACGCGGATAAACTTTGAAATCTAAGGCTAAAGTTTGTGTTATGTGGGCAAGGTCTGCTTTCTGTGAGTTTTGAGACAACAAATGAGCCCCACTTGGATCATGTTGCCGTCTGAATTCCCCTCATTCTCGCGCGGATCACCGCGAGTTAAAGGATCAACTCTCTTCACTCGAGATCGTGACCAGATTGGGGTGAAAGACATCTCTCCACCCCCATCCCCTCATTCTCGCTTTTCAACATCTGGGACAGGGAAAAATGACAGCTTCACCACTAGGAAAGTCTCATAACCCAGCTATACACTCAAACACGCCTCAAATTATTTCATGCCCCTCAAAAAGGGATATTTATACACAAAGGCGCAACTGTGTAGTTGCCTTTTCAATTCCAGACGTGCTCGTTGTCACCAATCCAGGATTACTTTGACAACAAAATAAAAGCCTCTCACTCCCACACATAGACCAGATCGCGCCACCATGTTGGGAGGGTCAATAATAAAACAGACTTTCCCTACAATTTGGACAATACCTAATCCTCTGTGTGTGTTTCTATGGCAGACGATAATTCCCTTCAATTCGCGCCCTTTTCACATGTGGTCCCACACAAATTTCATCATGTGTGTCAGTCCACAATGCGTCGAGGGTGGCCTTTTGTGAAAGGATGGTCTCAGTATCTCTATTATGTGTACCTACCGGTAAGGTGGGCGGAAGAAACTCGGTAGCTGCACAACACTGGATTGTGCTCAGGCGTCCTCTCCCATCCAGACTCCAGGTACTTGAGGAGGGATGAAGATCCAATGAGATGATCCCTGATCCTACAGGTAGCCTATGTGTAGACGTAAGCAGGTTGCACAGGTGGCCACACGGGGGTCTGGATATGGAACTTTGCTGGGGCTGATGTCCACCTGACACTCACACTAAGGATGGCTATGGGTTTAGGGCCCCCTTTCTTCTTTATACCTACCTGGGACCCCCTGTCCCTGCAAACCCACCTTTCCCATCGACCCCCTCCCCGCCCAGACACTGCCCCCTCCCATAGCCTCCCATTTCCCTCCCATTCCCAACCCTGTCATCTTAGTTCCACACCACTCAATAGACATACCGCCTTCCAGGGTAAGCTTAAAGCTGATTGGCTAGCTTTCAGACACCCTGTTCTAAGCCCATTTGTCTTTCACCCATTCTCCTTCCCCTCCCTGCCCACCCCCCTCCATACTAAAGTAAGCTGTGTTCATCAGACTGGCACCAGTGATTACAGGGAGGTTACCTGCGGCATCCACAGGTATTAAGCCCTGCATACCTTCATTATACAGCTTCAAAGTGTCCTATGAGTTATGTTTGATCACTGTATGCTGTTCATTATCAGACTATAAGCCACTATTTAACCGACATATTGTTCGCTTTAGGTGTTTCCTCATTTCTGTCTGGGGAATGGTCGAAACTGGGTCAAGCTTACATGATCAGTGTCTCTCTTAGATATCAAGGAATGGTATACGATGCTGCACATTTTTTTTTGAATTTTCACCCTTCTCTGGCAGGTGGGTTTTTAAGCACATCGAAAGTGAGCGTTATGCAAATGATATATGTTACACCTGTGAACCATAAATCACTATGCTGTCTTTTATGACTGATGTCTGTCTCTACATTCACTGTTTACATGGGGTAAACTGACTTAAACTTCTTTAGGATGGACACGTTTGTTTGTAAGGTCTAATATTTAAACGTTGCAACAGAATTTTCTGATGAGAACTCTGAGAATCAGAGGTAGAGGAGAGGACACTGAAATTAAAATAGGGTTTCAAAGTGAGTTGCATAAAATAAGGAACACACAACCTGTCAGAGTTATCTTGTCAGACCTGACACCGGATCTTCAAATTGACAACTTATGTGCCAAGGTTGACAATTTCACGGCCTGCCCCCCCCCCCGAACAGTCGCTTTGCTGTGCTTGCGAATCCACTGCGATTCGCTTGTGATGAGTTCATTAGCACATTCAGCTATGCATGCAATGCCCAAAATAAGCTCAATTGTAATTGTTAACGAGAGAATACACCTACAGTAAAGAAGTGACGGATAGGGTATCAAGACCTATGTAATGAGGTAAGTGTCACCACAATAAAAATCCTGAGCTGCCAAACGAAGGTGTGGGAACCAAATTTGTATTTGGGGAATAGGTGGGGTGGGGGTGTTAGTCAAAGTTTGATACACAATATTCATCTGTTGAATGCATAGCAAACAGCGTGACGAGGGGGGTGGGAGGGGCTTGTTGAAAATATGTGTGACATACTTTATGGATCAAACCTCTATATATGCAGAAGGGCGATGAACCTGGGCATGATACTATATGTACACTGATTCGAGAAAACTAACCATTATCTAGCTGTCCATATTGAGAGGGCCCACTGGCATCTGCACCTCCCAGCTACACATATGTATGTGATTGACTTATTGCTGAGATGGTACTTGGAGCTAGACAAGCAAAGCCTAGCTCTCTAGACATGGTAAGTGAGCACACATCTTACACAGACATTAAACATACCAGCCTATCATTATACACAGCGGATTGTACAACGCTAACATGTCATTAAATCAACCTCAAGGAGGTTAGGGTGGGAGTGGGGTGTCAGTCATAATGCAACAGAACAGACTATTGTAAACTGGAGCGAGCGAAGTCTCCTGAATATCCTGTCATATACCGAGTATCAAATATACCTACTAGTACTTAGTCTAAATGGCCATTTCTAACCATGTAAAATGCAAGTGGCCTTATGCATTGAAAATGATTATCAGTGGCACCCTGGGCGGGCACCCAGGATATTGCCATTGGATACCAGAGATGCCCTCTTCATTAAATTGTATACAGGTCTATCAAGGCACTAGAGTAGCTGTGGGTATTACTGGCACCCTGTCATAGTGCAGCACATTTAGCAATATGTATATAAGGTTACAGGTATTTTTCTACTTTGAACCCATTCATGGGACCTTTATCTCCTATCCCATATACAAAATGATAAGCGAATTATGTTTATAAGTTATGATACTTTCCTTTAAAAGTTTAGTCCATGATTCAGCAACCTGAAAAATAGTGTTTTTATGGCTTTTGCTGACCGGTAGCCTTCTACCTTCCGTGTTAGGGATGATCGACTTCAGACCAATTTCTACCTTATTCAAATTGAGTCTTTTGTGACCTTCAGCGATATTTTCATTACCTAATGATATCCTCTGTTTACCAGGACAGTTATTCTGAATTTAATTTTTAAAATGGCTGACATGATAGGGGATGCCAGTTATACCATTGTATCTGTGCAGTTGTTGGTATTACTGCCACCCAATCAATCTGACTTTTGGACAAGGTTGTTTTAGGGCAAATGGTACATGTTTTCCCTTTACAAATCATTGAGTTGTAACATTAACAAATTTATCATCCTATATGTCTGTGTTATGCTGTAGATATAGCTCACATAGCCATTATCAGCTGGGGGCTGCCATTAGACCCCGACTCCACTATGACTAACACCTTCAGCCCCCGACTCCGCAGTTTATGCCAGGGATGCCTCCCATTGGTCAATAATACAATAGCCATGTGCCGTATAGAGAATATAAAGACAACAGCTGATTTCTATACTATTGATTATGTATGTGAACCTAGATGCCTCTCGTGATTTAGACTATTTGCATTGGGTGCAGGTGAGCTTATTAACTTTAAAGGGTAAGCTCTCATCTATCAGGGGTGGATGCAGAAGTTGTGGTCTAGGGGGCACAGCTCGGAAAATTGGGTCTCGGGTTGCACAGCCAGGGTCCTGGACAAGATGTCCTGAATAGTTAAGAGTCATAGCCAGGCCCATTTTAGGGGGTCTATATAGGGGGTATGTGCCCCATATGCCCCCTGGATCTGTCCCTGGTTATGGTCTTTACCATCTTCTGAGAGTGCCCCTGGTGCCAAGCTAAACAAAATGAGGTAACAAAGTGAGGAAGAACTAAATAAATAAGTTAACTGGATGATACTTCTCTGTTAACCCTCTTCAAGATGACAGTGAATAAATGCATCATACCTATAGAATGATATAATATCTAACCACATTATTGCATCATACTAACCCTGGTTGATTTAGGTAGTCCCCAAGGGTTTGCATGATGCATGAATGCAGCCCTGATAAGTAGACTTGCCAGGGCTGCATGCATGCATTATGATGACCAATGACCATGAATCATTAATGCAATAACAGCTCTTAAAGGGATAACAATTATAGAATTAGTTTTCCTGTCCAAATAGATTATAGTATTGGACCAGAAAACAAGTTTTTTTTTAACTGGTGATTAATACATGCAAGCATCATGTTCACACAACAGTGTGTGAACCTTTTACAAGGTGTTCAACGATGTTGATAATGCTAGGTTAGACTAGCAATTAGTTTTAGATAACAGGATGCATATTGATGCCAAATAAGACAACAAAATACATTTACTGGTCCTCTTACAGGTACAAATGACACTGGTTCATGAGAAAATGGCTTTATGGCAGGTACACATGTGGGTGCCAGTAATATATTCATCCATGCCAGTAATACCCCCACCAGTGCCAGTTATATCCACAAAATCTACAATCTTATGATCACCAAGTGATAGACCATTTTTTGCATTTTCATTAACAACCTGTGGATAATGTGTGAAAGACCTTCCTTTCTCTATGTGTAACAAAACTTATGAAAATAAGTTGATGCACAGGCCACCATGGGGGAAAGACTGGAAAGACCCGTAAGATGCCACTAATACCCACGGCTACTCTAACCATACACAGCTAGCCGTATGTTACTAGCCAACTTGAGAGAGAGATATCATATTCCCTGGGATTCACTGCGAGAACATACATATTCTCGAATGTATGTGTATGTGAGGAACAAAGTTATCGTTAGACTGCCATCGAGGTTGGGCTAAACAACATAGGCCGCACTTGATTTAATTTTGATTTTAATCATACACAGTGCCCGGATGCCTTAACCGAGGAACAATTAGCGATACCAATGATTACAGATCGCTGCAGGTAATAGCTGAAATCTCTCACAAACGCCTTGCACACCTCATGTGCTCCCCGTTTAACCGTTGTCCAGGATATGGGGAAAGAAGGAATTGATCCATTGACTGAGGACTAGACATGGTGTCTTCACTTATGTAAACATACCACTTTGACTCCTTTATATTCCCTCTGTTTAATGACTACCTGTGGTTTTATATACAAACCATCAAGGTGTCTTGGGAGGCGACGATCCTTGTACCCCAGGTGTTGGTCTACCTGACAACCAGAAGGCAACGAGGTCAGAGTTCAATTGGTGGTTATGGAGTCGGTCACTAGAGGGCAGGTTCAATTTCCGGGTTTAGCGCCTGTTTCCGGAAGTATATGTACGACAAAACTCGAAACAGAGCCTGGGAAACTGAATGTTTTCATTTTTTTGAATTCACAAAAGTGTACAGCGTTTAAAAACATGCCTATATAAAACCTAGGCCACTACAACGTGATGGGGTACTAGCAGAGATAATATATACATGTACATATATCAAAGTGATTGTGATCTCCTATTACATGGATATGCTTACTAGAATGATAATACATCTTAGAATAACGTGGTTTTTCCGGGTGGGTGGTCAAGCCTATGTAACTTACTTTTACCTTTCAATTGTGAAAATCCTACAACCAACACTCTGATAGTCAGACTTGATTTACTTCAGCCTAAATCCTTTCATGTAAAAACAATTATGCAATATATCAGATAAGTGCCCTATACGGCACATGGCTATTGTATTATTGACTAATGGGAGGCATCCCTGGCATAAACTGCGGAGTCGGGGGCTGAAGGTGTTAGTCATAGTGGAGTCGGGGTCTAATGGCGGCCCCCAGCTGATAATGGCTATGTGAGCTATATCTCTACTTACAATTTTATCGCCTTTAATAGAGCAAATTTGACATGTGTACCGCATTTCATGGCATTTGTAGCCTTAGTGTGTGCTTTGGTATCCTGTTACAACTTCCTGTTGTTAAAAGCCATGTTAGATAAACCACAATACTACATTGTATATATCGCCTCAGGGTAAACCTTAGAATAGCCTCCATCACCCTTCACAGACGATGCACCCTAAATTGCATCTATATTTAGACCTTTGGGAGAGACTACAATAGAATTACTCCATGCATGCATGACTTAATATTTTTGAGAGGGAAGGTGAATTTTAAATGATTCCAGGTATGAGCAAAACACCTTTTTTCTCGCTGCTTGTTGTGTACTTCCCATTCTGTTATGACGTAGGGTGTTAATTCCTGTTTACCCGACACGGCCCACCTACTACCTGTACACCTGTTAGATAGCCGGTCACACCTCAACATCCGTATAAAGGTGAATACTAACAAACAGCCATGGAGTGAAACCACACGTCGCTCCTTGTTTTCCCGCGCTCGCGGCTGAATGGTCATATCGCACGCTTCAAGAGCTCGTGACGTCACACCTAGGTCTGACCGGGCGTCACTATGGTTCCGTATGACCCGCATCTTTGCAGACCAACATGGCGAGTGAGGGTCGACCTGAGGTGACCTTTCCTCCATCTGTCCCATCAGTGAGGGGGTCGGTCAGTGGGCGCTGGTCGGCTGGCCACAGGGCGCCATGGGCCCATTATACATGGCCTCACACTGGGCACCTGAGCACCATCCCCACAGGGCTATATACCAAGACAACAGGGAAGAAACCTTTACCTGTGTTACCCTAGCTTAGCTTAATGTAGGCCTACACCGGATTTATCTCTGGAATCATCATCGAGTGTGATCTAATAACAAGTCTTGCATAGGGAAGAGGTCAACAAGGGCACAGTCCTGTTTGATTCCCAAACCTATACCAACAACAACAAAAAAGAAAAGAAATAGATCTAGATGCATTAAAACAGGCAGGAGGCATATGTATTAAACCCTCTTCTGACTCTGTCCTTCCCTTTTTCTCTCCCATTCCCCATTTTCAAGGAAGTTAGATAACCCTCTTCCATTACAATTAAGGTTTCTGTTGATACATGTAAAAAAAAAACTTAGTATTTTGGAATTTCACAGCCTTGGAATGATTATCTGCAATATCTAGGTTCTTTTGATACCGTATAGGTAAGTTAAAGGGCTAGTAGGTATTAAAAGCCACCTGATCATAAAATCTAATTCAATTGAAAGCCCCCCCCTCCCCCATTTTCCCCATATTGACATGTCGACAGCCACAACTTCGCAGGGTCACAGTTGGAACCAAAACCAAGGGGGGGGGGGTTACAGTAGGCAAGGTGGAGAAAAGTGAAAGGTCCAATTTAGGAGCCGATCCAAATAAGGCAACACCCCCCCCCCTTCCCCCACTTGTAGACCCTTCTTCTTTTGTATTCGACTTGTTTTATATATATATATATATATATATATATATATATATATATATATATATATATATATATATATTTATATATATATATATATATATATATATATATTTAATTTTTTTTTTTTACTATTTTCTCTTCTTCCTTGTGTTTGGTCAAAAGTGTGTCATCCCTCCATCTTTAAAATTTATGTTGAGTTGGTAACTACTCACTTTACTTTAAAACATGGAAGGTAGAAGGTATAGGCTACCGGTCAGTAATTGTCAGGACCTATATCACTTCCGATGTAGGCCCGCTGATGGCCAATTGCCGCTGGTCTGATATTGGTTTGCCATGCTAAGGAGGGATTACGATGTAGCCGATGTATTACATGGAGGTTTGTGCTAGGCCAACATGCGTGTGTATATATATATATATATATATATATATATATATATATGTATATATGTATATATATATATATATATATATATATATATATATATTTATGTGTGTGTGTGTGTGTGTGTGTGTGTGTGTGTGTGTGTTGGTTGGCAGGTAGTGTAACATACCTGAATGGGGTCTAGAGCCTCTCCCCTGAACCTTTTAGTCCCCCTTCTGGCACATATATAATGGTCACCGTGTTTATAGTTAATACACGTGCTGAATGATGAAATTCCATCACCCCTTTTGTCATTAGATTGCTCATAATTAGATGTAGAATGGAATATGAATATTAAGAGCTCATGCATTGTGAGACTACATTGATATTTGAATATTAAAGGTGGATTTATTTAGTTTCCCCAGATATACTGAGGCAGCACTGAGACCTGTTTCACAAGGACCATGTATGAGGAAGATTGGTGTATGAGGAAGATCACTCCTATGGTCATCCTAAGATTGATCTTAGGCTTCTTAGGCTTAGGGGAAAAGTTTCCAAAGTGAATGGGGAGTGAAACTTACTAGTAAATGGTCAATGTAAGAGTGACTTATGACCAACATAAAGTAGCTGATTTATGGGGAAGGTTGAGGGTACACATAAATGTGAAAAATCCTATCAACAAGTGGAATCCCACAACATTTTCTAATGCATGAAGTCAGGCATATATCAAATTGAAATACCCCCTTTTGATACCATTTACTATCATGGAATTATAAAGTAAAGCCATATTCTGCACCTAGGTGATTGATCTTACTAGCTGGATAATTTGCCTATGAGTGACCTTACAACTGATCTTGATTACTGCCCCTGTGTCCTATTGACAGCTGTTTCTAAAGGATCAGTCTTAAGTTCCAATATGAGTAACACCTTGTTCTGAAACACTAGTAGACATTCCCAAATGACTGATCTTAAGTGGTCACCCATAGAGTGGAAAGATCAATCTTAAATAAAGAATGCTTATGAAACAGGTCTCAGAGACCTGTTTCACAAGGGCCATATACCCGGCCATATACTAGTGACATAGACTTAAGAGCAAGATACTCCTAAGGTTGTGTTAAGATCAATCATTGGATTCATTGGTCATATCTCTATAGCTCACTCTTAGTAGGAGGTGTTTCAAAAGGAAATTGGGATTGAAGCTTACTAGTAAAGAGTCAATGTAAGAGTGACATATGACCAACAGAAAGTAGCTGATTTATGTGGAAGGTTGAGGGTACACATAAATGGGAAAAATCATATCAATTAGTCGAATCCCACATATCTTTTTAATCCATGATGTCAGGAATATATCAAAATGAAATACCCTTTTATAATACCTTTTTATATTGTGAAATAACAAAGTAGAGGCACGTTCTGCACCTGGGTGATTGATCTTACTAGCTGAATGATTGGTCTACGAGTGACCTAAGGACTGATCTTGATTACTGCCCCTATGTCCAATTGACAGCTGTTTCTAAAGGACCAGTCTTAAGTTCCAATACTAGTGAGAGCTTGTTCCGAAACACTAGTAGTCATTCCCAAATGACTGATCTTAAGTTGTCACTAGTAGAGTGGAAAGATCGATCTTAAATAAGGAATGCTTATGAAACAGGTCTCTGGTCATTTACTGCTTTGCTGATTCAATGCGATATGGTGCTCGAATGCAGCCGTGGCGAGTTACTCCCGAGGGCGTGCACAATAATAAATACCATACTTTATGGTATCCCCTTTTCCCCCATAATGCTTATAAGCATTAAGGGAAACCAAAAAAAGAGGCGTTTGGATATACACACAATACTCTAAATACCAAAACACTTGACGTATCACGGTGTGTAATTGTTTAGGTTTGAAGCACTTATCATCCAAACACATACAAATTGAATATTTACAAAGTGTTTTTATTTCATTATTGAACACGTTATACCTAAACATGTAACTGAATGTGTTAAGCTAAAAAAAAGTGTTTGGAAATGTCAGACAAAAAGGGTTTAACTAAGTATTTGCACCATCTAAACACATGCGTTTACCATCCAAACACAGTTTTATTTTTTGCTGTGTATGTACCTTTGTATGAATACTATTACAATGTAGAACTAAAACGCCTTTTAACCAGGTCACTCTGGGGTGAGTGTGCTAATGACAGCTGAGGCCCACTTAGGCGATTGGAATGTGTGTACATGTACATATGTGACAGGAACCTGGGGGACGATGAGGATGTCATATTCATTCACAAACATATCGAAACTCTGTGTGTAAACATTTCCTGTCCGTCTTCATTCATCGTATTTCCGAAAAAAAATAGAACAGGTTATAAATGGATTTTTACTACAGTAAGAGACCACAAAGTGTATTTTTAACTTGTCATATGCCACATGTGCCCTTTCCCCACGTCGATGATGACGTCGATTGTATTCACACACCCTGCCAATCGGTTCCTCCGCAGAGGAATAGGAAGGTATACGGACTTAGCAGGACTAATTATCAGCCAATGAGATAATCCCAAAGATTCATTGCAGCCCTCTCGGGGGCTGACCCGTACCCATCTGATAGGTCTTATCAGTAGAACTTGCTGGTTACAAGCTCCAGCAATGGCGGCGTTCATGGGACAACATGCTACCTCGGAATAGGGCGGACCCGGGATGCATTATTAATCAATCAGAAAATTACCTGTCTTCACTGCAGAATCTTTTGGGTGCATTGTGTAACACCTGGTACCCATTATGCTGGATCTCATCAGTGCATATCATATCAGGTGTCGGATTAAGCAATGGCCGTTCCACTAGGCCTCCATACAGAGCCCTATAGCCTAGAGAATGGTGGAGATGAGTGAGGGAGGAATATGAAATGTCATATTTCAATGACTGGACCCTCATTAAAACATTTGCCTTCTAAACCCCTCCTTAAGTTATCGTGCATGAGACTCTACATGAATCCCAAATCTGTGTCGGATATGTCTTCATGCTAAATATACTGGGTCTTTACTCTTGTTTTAAGGTGACATATAAGGCGCCTTCAAGTAGCCAGGGTATCTCTCATTTCAAAACACAGCAGATAGGCTTCTTTATCAAGCTACACTATTGATTTGGGAGTGGCCAATACATGTACATGTACAGTTGAGTATAGATCGGAATTGGAACATGATATGAGTTTTGCAATAATTTCAGTAGGAAGATGACATTCGTGTTTCTATGGGGGAATACCGGGATAGTTAAAGAATTGTGTCTCTGCCATGGACATGTGGACGCCTTGTTTAAAAAAAATCAATCCCTCAAATGTTCAACTACATTGGGCCCAATACTTAACTCATAACCGCAGAACATATACTCAGGAACATAGATTACACTGTATGTATTTCAACACTACTTATTTGTCAAGTAACTTTTACTTTTCTGTTTGAGAGTGTTTTGTCGGTAACTATAAGATTCAGCCTTGCTTACAGCATGTGGTCTATAAAAGTCAGTCAGACTCGGTCAAGGGCTGTCCACTGGGGGTCAGTCTGGCCGCTGATCTTAAAGCATAGCTTAGTGGACCAAGAAATCATTTTTTAATCTTGCCAACAATGCATGGGCTAATATAGGTGGTGACATCACCTTATCCCATTGCGAAATATGCCGCGAAGTTAATATTCTAGAACAATTCAGTATCCGAATGATACTTGTAGAATCATAAAAACATATGGACATATTTTGCCGAAGATTATACAATATGATGAAGCAAAATTATTATGACGACACGGACGTAGTAAGGGGGGGGGGTCCCAATCACAGAGGGGGGGGGCTAATAATGCCTATGATAAAATATAAAAAACATTATCCCTTAAAATAGATAAAATGATAGTCGTTCTATAGGGAAAATTTGGAGCCTCGGCCTCCCGAGAGCGAAATTCGCAGGCTAAAACAAATAACTTCTGGTTCTCATCCTTGAACCAAATTACAGGAGGCTCTTGCACATAAGCTAAAGAGAGCACGAAGTAGGTACCCTCTCCTGTTAAAAATCACATTCTGCTTCAGCATTATAAACCTGCACTCACTATATTAGACTGAAAAGCCACCCGCCTTGTTTCAAAATGGTGTGTATTGCACAAGCAGGTACCTTAGTATGTGGCTCTCTTTTTACTGCTCTTGTTTTGAGTAGCTATCATCTTCATTGAAAGATTATGTATACCTGACTCACATGAGCACTTCTGTGCAACATGAAAAAAAGTCAGGACTGAAAAGAAAATGACTGCTGCAGGTGAAGCACTTCTTAGGCAAAACTACAATAACACATCAAAGTGGTCATGGCACCCCCACTCAACAATAACAATTTCCTTCCCATCTCTGTTTATTGATATGGTTGGTACTATACCGGTACCTATCTTGACATATATTTCTAACCTAACCTTATACCATGACCTTCCAGTTGCAGATTCCACTTCAGAAAAAAATGTTACTTGACATACCATCATATAGCCATCTGCTTAAACAAAATAGATATAGGTTGAACCAACTAGGATATCGCCTATATATATAATATTGGCTGTCCCAGTTATGGGCGCGTATGTAAATGTCCATATCAGCATTCTCTGAGCACCATCGTTACTGTTAGAGAAACTATACAATGTCAATAATTCATATTTTCGACCTACTGTTGTCATTTTCGGGGAAATGTCAATGTTTGTCACAAGGTATATATAGTCTAATATCCTATCGAATTTCTGTGCATAACAAAATTAACAATCAATGAACAAGTAATCAATGGATAATTCATGACGAGTGTGTGTTAGCAAAGGATAATTATACGAGGGCGTAGCCCGAGTGTAATTATCCTTTGCTAACAAACACAAGTCATGAATTATCCATTGACTACTTATTTTATTCCACGATACCAATAGATAATCAATAGAATATCAATAAATTCAAGTTGAAAACAAAAATTGTTCCCCCTCCCCGGTACTCAAAGCCAGCCATAGTGTGTACAGATACATACACCTCGGTGCCCGGCAGCGGACAGCGACAGCGTCCGTCTTGGCTTGGCTTGCTTTCAATGCGTCTAGCAGTTATTGCAGCGGCACATGGTGAAAAATAGTGTTTGTACACGCTCGGTACACACACCTCAGCACCCGGCAGCGGACAGCTACAGCGCCTGTCTCGGCTTGGCTTGCTTTGAATGCGTCTCGCGGTTATGTTTGTGTACAATCGGTACATACACCTCGTTGCCCGGCAGCGGACAGCTACAGTGCACATGGCGAAAAAAAGATGCGCCTGAACCGGGACTCGACCCGCCTACCTCTGACCACTAGACCACCGTGTCTCCTCCTTCAGCGGCTGTCTCAGCCTGGATTGATTTGAACACGTCCCGTGGTTATGTATACACGATCGGTACACACACCTCGGCGCCCGGCTAGGCTTGCTAGGGGGTCACAACCCAGAATGCTGGGGATTTTCACACTTTGAATGTATAGTAGTTATATGTGAGTGACCTCCCCGGGCTTTGTATCATATCCAGACCTGGTTCTAGCCAACCAACTCTCAACAGTCCCTGTGGAGCAGTGCATAGGGAGTTGGATTTGGGATCTGAGACTGCAGGTTCGAGCCCTGCCCTGGCCATGAGATTTCCTGCGTTTTAACATGTAACTTATGACATGTAAGGACATATAAGGTGTGCAGGTTATCCATGGATAACGGCACCGGGTGCCTGTTATCCTTAGATAACCGAACACCTTACAAAAGTCATGATGCCTGCATCATGGTGTGCAATATCGACAGGTATGTGCATGGGAATATCCAGGAAAAGCACTCAGAATCCCAGAAATTGTGGAATAATCTATAATAGCCCTCCTATATGTAGATGGGTTAATTTCATATACTGATACTCAGTACAATCCCTCTACATGTACCTATATACTGCGTATATATAGGCGTTTCTACACAGCATCTGATGTAATAAACATCGCATATATTACAATCCTCAATTACAATGCAGCAAGGGCATTTTGGAGAGAATTGACTATTTTTTGTGTAAAAAGGAAATAGGGAAGGAAGATATATCAAATTATGTTATTGATTTTGTACATGGATTCACTTATATTGGAATTCGGATTTATACTATGTTTCCATGCTATCGTACTATGTAATAATCTGGTACGAGTATCCAGAATTGTGTCGATTCTTTAAGCCTACTAGTGATAATCATAATAATGTTATTGTTAACGTCTATTACTTTTGTACTTTTTGCCCAATTCTATCTTTATTCAAACAAATAAAATGTCACTAGTAATAATCATATAGAGTTATTGCTAACGCCTATTACTATTGAATCTTTTACTCAACCAAATGAAATGTTGCTTCACAGCGGTCCTGTTATTTGTTTCCGTAACGAGGATGATCTGTTCAATTAAAAATGAACAAAGAAACAAAAAAGGCAGAGAAAGGCGACCAGTTTAATATATCATATAATCTAATACATCATTCGAATCGTTTTGTTAACAAATCTACTATCTATTCAGTGATAAAATGCATTCATTAATGATAGAAAACATTTGCATTAGTGGTCGGACGTGATAAGATAAAACTTGATATGAATGTCAGTATGTTATAATAAACATACAACGAATCTAGTTCTAAAGCATTACACTTGGGTGGAGATGGCACGTATGTATAGCAGCAGTTGGGAAGGCTAATTCAGTGTAGCGTTATTATCCCTGCACAATAAAAACTATGGCATGAAGTTATTCAAACAACAACTCACATTCTCTATACTTAGACGAGTGAAATACGACTATGATAGTCACAACATCAACGCCATTGCATTTTGAAAAAGATACTCTGTGATAATTGCAGAATTGAGAGATAGAGGTCACTCACATTTCATATACACAAAATAAGACAACATTTGCAGCAGCATCTATTTATAGAACTAGTTCTATTTATAGATAGTGTCTACTATTCCCATCATGTGTATGCATGGCATTATGCAGGGCTATATTCAGACACCATGAACGATGACAATGGACATGTCCCAACTCTTGGCGCCAAAAACGTACATCTATTTAGCCCTGAGTGACCAGCTGCCCTACCTGAGTCATCACCTGCCATTCAGTGTGCCATGGCAACCGTTGGCACGTCGCATCGTACGGCAGTGACGTCATTGTTGACAGGGGGCAGTGAGTGACCATAGATAGACCTTTTTGGGGTCTGGGAGGAGATCTGGCCTGGCGCCCAATGCTAGAAATAGTTGTACAACGTCAATGGACCCAGACTCTTGTTTGGCACACTAAATATGATATAATGAGGTGTTAACGTGTTTTAGAGGGCGAGGTTTGAATTATAGACCATAAATTACATTTTCTTTACCTTCCATTATAACCGTTGGTACGCTGAAAAACATATTATATGTTCTGAAAAGGGTCCTGTGTGCAGAAGACTTTAGGTCCTCAATTTGAGGATTTAGGTCCTCATATCAATTGTTCCTGGGGGGAGTACTGGGTCCTGGTATTGATGATCCAAAGTACTCAAGTTGACCACTTTTTATGAGGAAGCAATGCAATCAATATATGATGGGTCTGGGTAGTCAATTTGATGACTGCAAATTTATGTCTAATCTCCATTTACCATGAAATAGTAAATAGACAAATTTCAAAATTACCCCCCTCACAATTGCCTGGGCCCTGTTTCTATACTTTTCAAAAATGAATGGCACCATCCATGCCCACTAATGCAAAGCTAAAAGTGCAGATGGAGCAAAAACTGCTTTCTGTTTCTTAACTTGAGTTCTACTCTCCTGCTCTATTGACGAGAGCTAGCTAGGACAACTTAAGAACCACTAATGCAATGGTGCCATCCACCTCCAGTGCACCTCTCACTGGTATATCCTATAGTAGGCTGTGCATGGCACCATTTGCATTAGTGTTTCTTAAGTTGCTCTCTCCAAAATAGATTAGTTTGAGTTCTATCTGTGCTCATTTTAGCCAACTGCCTAAACCCAAATAAATAAAGCAAGAAGGGCCACTGTTTCTAAACCTTAGGATGTAGCTCAAACTGAGTCCCATCTGCTCCATTGGTGAAGGCAAAATTGTTGCTTTTCAAACAATTCTTCCGCCAACCCTTACAGGTGGTCAGCACAACTTTAAATAAGTGAAATACACATGAAAACTTGGATGATTCATTTGATGATAGATTAGCTGAAATTCAAGGATTTGAATGGCACCATTGCATGAGCGTTTCTGAAGTTGTCCTATCCAGCTCTAGCCAATAGAGCACTAGAACAGAACTCAAGTTTAGAAACAGAAGCATGTTTTTGCTGGGTCTGCACTATTAGCTTTGCATAAGTAAACATGGATGGTGCCATTCAGGTACACAATCAGGGCCATGATGGCAGCAAAGTTGGTTAGAAAACAACAAATTTACTTCCACCAATAGAACAGATGGGACTCAGTTTGAGTTCTATCCAAATGTTTAGAAACAGTGGCACCTCTTGCTCTATTCATTTGGATCTAGGGCCTTGGCTAACACAGGCTCAGATAGAACTCGGACTGAGCTATTTTGGATAGAGCAACTTAAGAAACACTAATGCAAATGGTGCCATCCAAACCAACCATTGAAACAGGGCCCAGGCCTTTATTGGGGCTGTTGTTCTTTTGCTAGGCCCAGTCAATACATGTGAACATCAGTTGACAGCCAATCAATGCACTTATAATTATGCCTTTAGACACAAAATGGTGTTCATGCATACATACAGCCTATAGCTTCCTCTAAATTACTTGAGTGAAATATCCTGATGTATGCGCTGTCCAGCATGCATATAACTAGCCATTGCAACATTTGTGATGTGGATAAGTATATCACTTATCAGTGAAATTACTTGTAAGATGATACATGTGTACAGGGTGAAACAAATTACACCACAGCATAGTGGAGCCATTTGGTGGCAAAATATGGTGTCTCCAAAATGATGACCTAATCCTCAAATTAATGGCCTACGATCATCAATTCTGAAAGAGGACCCAAAGTCCTCTGTGCAGAGGAATTTCATATGGACTTAAGTTTTCAGTGATATGAAGGTCTAAGGCTTAGACTGTTACCATAGATATGACACTCCACTCTCATGATACAAATAAAGGATGCTAGTTTCAATTGCATATACCAGTAGATAGCAAATAATAAGCTATTTCTCAAAAACTAACAGGCAACCTTTTCCATGTGGCAAATTGGAATGAGAAAGCAATAATGATGTTGAGACAATAGAGTAGTGAAAAGTTACTAAGAAACAACAAAACCACAAAGAGGGTATGAAGAGTATGTGCTATCAATTCTCGCCATGTAATATATAATATCTAATCTATAGAAAAAAAATTTCCAGAGGGCAGGGGTAACACAATACAGAGCTTTTGGTCTGCCCCTGAAGGAGTTCAAAAGGACACGGACATAAAACTTTTATACTACGCTTCCGATGACCTTTTATTAGATATGAATGTATGCAATAGCGCAATAACCCGCGTATAAGGCGCACATTATATGCGAGGATAGACCCCGGCTGTACGTTGGGGGAGGGAGGTAAATTAAATTATAATAATCAATTATGAGCCGCACCTTATACGTGGGATACTAGGGTAGGGTAAATTTGTGGATTTTAAGAAAAGGGGGTTTAAAACTCAAAACCCCTGAATCATGAATGTGTGTTGCAATCTATGGCATGACGTGGAGAAATAACCATTAACAGTTAAGGGGCCTCCCCTCCAAGGGATTAAGCGCCTATGTGTATATAGCCACACATAGCCTTGGGGTAACACAGACCCACTCTCGCTAGACAGGATTAAATATACTTCCGGTGGTCTAGACGGCCATCCAGGAGAGTCTTGCCAAAAAGGAAGCATGAACCAAGAAATAAAACGTGCGCGCTTTTGTATTGTTGAATAATTTTTTCACAAAACCCATTTGAGTGAAACGTGCACGTTTTTTTTTTTCACAGCTCGAAAGTGTTTTTGCATGCATTCTACTGTAAATTTCTTGTCACTTCTATGAAAACGAGTTAGACCATACATGTTTCCCTCAGGACTCTCTGAAAAGGATTTACAGAGGTGATTCCTTGTTATCTTTTGGCAAGACCCGCCTCTGGTCTTTCCATGTTATGTAATCAAACATGTATTGTATCACACATGTTTTGTACGAACACTCTTGTGAAATAGAGAAAATTTAAGTACAGATTATCCATAGATTCATGACATTAATTTAACTGAATTCTAACGATTTTCATTCAGTCGAGTATATCACCGTACCGTATCTAATTCATCAATTTATATGCAGTTCGTGTGCAGGGAAACTTGGAATGAGATACCAGCGATGCTTTTATGTGGAGTAAACGTTGCACTTAAGGTGACCATCAATATCCACGGCATATAAAAAATGCACAACAAAACAAATGTAATCATGTAGGGCAAAATGTTTGTACCAAATCAGAATGTTGTAATCACACTGCAAAATTAAAATATGAAAAGGGAAAGAAAAAAAAAAGAAAAAAAAAGAAAGAAAGAAAGAAAGAAGAGAAAAAGTAGCCAGCTATTTGTAAAAGCAACCATCTTATGTAAACTACACGGGATAATGTCAGCCTTCAGCCCATTGCCAGCATCTTGTTAATGGTTAAACGCCATCTACCTGACAATATCCAATCAGCCTATACAGGACAAAACTACAGGAGATGGGAATTAGGCACACGCTATTACCTTCCATTGTATGCAGTAAGGACAACCATACGACCATCCCAATGACAGTCATAATGTCAGGTCATCCGTCACCATACCACTCCCCCTCATTCTAGGGTATTCTCTACTTGTCTAGCTGCTGTAAATCTCAACGCCGCGGCCCCTATAACTGTGACTTTGATCCCCAAGGTCGTTAAGGCATGGTCAGAAAATACCTGGATTTTACAGCATCTTTGTTAATCAGTATCTGTGGCTATCCTTATACTGAAGGGTGCTAGTAGCAGGCCTAACTGTTATAAGTTTTGAGCTGACACCTTTGGTTTGGATTGCAGAAGAAAAGGTTTATAGCCTTGGCGTTGGATCATAAATTGTAGTTTTAGAGCGGTCGCCATTGTGGGAATGTACAGTTTGTTACTGCTGACCATAAATGTTCAGGTCAGCCACACATACCATTCCATCTGTGTACTCTCACGTGGAACATACTTAGTGTTTTTTTGTGACATTCCATCCATTTATTGCTTAGGATTATGTTGCTGAGCGGATAGACATTCAATTGATTAATTGTGCGTAAATTGTTTCCTTCAGTATGACAGGTCTGCCTGTATAATTAATGAATTAATGTTGTTATTATAGATATTATTCTTTGTTATTGTAAATATTATTCTAATTTCACAACTACATTCATACATTTACTATTGTAATTACGGATTCAGCCAAACAGAATATTCTAATACGAGCCAAAATCCGTCGAATATCAAGATGAATGGATCTGTTACACAAAAAAAATGCTTTTCACTTATCTACAAATGTATTGTGCAATAAGCATAAGATAAACCCAGGCTAAAGAATGTTGACTTCGGCATGACGATACTTGCAGTAATTTAGTAAAGTATACGAACAAGTATACGATACAATAAAATTATGGTCAGCCTTAAAAAAAATGATACCCCTCGCTATAGCATTCTTATCTATAAATGGAATGCTTTATACAAACAAGAAGCGGAAAAGTGTTGTCATTTGTCAAGGCTACTTCCGTCACCGCGGAGGGTTGAGTATAGGTGCCAGGCATTATCCCGGGGGTGAGGGGGTGGTTGTTTGAGAATGGGTTTGGTCAATGTTTGACCACTGGGTGTGGGGAAGGAACAACGTGTATCAATACACATGTATTAAGACATTGCCATTCTTGTGGTTTCATTGTATCTGTCTCATGAAAACTGCTTAGGCAAACTTTCATCAGAAGGAAATGCCAAATA
Organism: Acholoe squamosa; assembly: GCA_949317995.1. Classification (NCBI taxonomy): domain Eukaryota; kingdom Metazoa; phylum Annelida; class Polychaeta; order Phyllodocida; family Polynoidae; genus Acholoe; species Acholoe squamosa. The sequence continues at coordinate 73,812,281 of OX439035.1, read as the reverse complement.
TGTTACATAGGTATGTAGTATGTACATGTATACCGTGACATCGGAATGTGCTACATTTACGTGACTATATTTTTTTTCTTAAAATTTCTTTTATTTTCTGACTTTCCTTGACACGAAAACATCAGGAAAGCTTCAGAACATTATTGTATCGATATGATTAAATCACATAATTGGAGCGAGTGCTCAATATTTTTCGGAATCTGTAAAGTGTCCCTACTGAAGGACTGTGTCTAATTCGTTTATTATATTTCCTGTCTGAAGAAAATGCTTTTAAAGCATGTGTGTACAATGGAAGTTGTTGAGAGAAATCCTATACCGTTAGAATCTATACACGGGGGACCCCATTCATCTTGTGTGGTTTGTCAAAGGTCAGTTGTGGCTCACCAGGGTGAGGCAGATGCGACCTGAGACGCAGTGAAAGCCCATCGACGGCTACATCAAAAACTCCCTCGTGTGTGCCAGTGTATCTCGTCTGTTGGCCAATTCCTCCAGCCCATCCATACAGTTAATAAACCCTTCAGCCGCGCTCAAGTATGTGTCACCGCCCTAGGACCACTATATGTGCTCTACACACTTGACATACACACAAATATTGGGCCAACTGGACGCCTTTAGAAAGCCAGGAAATTCGAGCCCAGCGCGAGTCAACGCGCCAACCTGGACCCCCATACTGTAAGATGTGGAAGTTTAAACTAGACTCATTCCTTGGTCAAAGGTTAATCTTTGTTATTAGCCATAACATTTACTCTTATATTCATTACAGTCGTGTTGACAGCCGTATGGGGGAGGGGATGGCACCATCAATGGCAAGCCCCAATAGTCAATACGGTAAGCAGACGACATTGGGCAGGGCAGGAAAAGCTACTTCCTGTCACCTTTGACCCAGTGACCTCGGGGGTCAAGTTAAGAATGGTTAACAGTGATCACATAGTTTAGGTTTATTCATTGTGAAATATGAAACGTATGGGCTATAGCAAATCAGCAATGAGGAAACACATTTGAAAAAAGAAACAATATGTAGCAAAAATATAAGCTAGTGGGCCTTTTCAGGTACCAATTTATCACAAGCGTATCTACAACTGTATTTTTTATCAAACGATCCCGCAAATGTATGCCACCGTTTTCTGAAAGTTTGAATGCAGACCAGGGACCCACAGGCGTGCAGTCAATTGACATTAACTACAATACCATGTGTAGATTTGGGCATCACGAATATCCATCACATAATAGTCTAGACCAGCATATTTTAAATTGGCCAATGAGAGGGCAGGATTTGCTCCTGTCTATATCTCACAGACCCCAGGCAATTAGGGCCAATTAAAATCTACTTGTCTAAGTAAAATAGATCAGTTTATTGCTGGTCTACGGGATATAGACAGCCGGCCAACGGGAGGCTGTCTATATCCCAGTAGACTATGCATAGACCCTATAGAGTAAATGATTTCATATATCCCTTTTCGGGAAATTGCAGGGGATCTACTTGAAGAGCACTGCACAATAGGAACGGCACGTTTCCCCTTCTGCCACATCCCGACATGGTCTGAGGTGTGTAGACATAGGTGGGCACACACCTGTGGGGATGGGGCCACTCCCCCTCCCCCTCCCCAACCTCACGCCATGCTGGCGAAGTTTACCAATTGTTTCCCCCCAGCTAGGCGTTCTGAGAGTAACTAGGCCTGTCATATGATATACATGTATCACCAACAAGATGATAAATAAATCCTAGATCGAAAGTTGTATCTACACCGTGTTTGCATGAATTGGAATACAATTCATGATTGATTCAATTGTTTGAAGTAGGCTATACACGTTTTATAGACTAAGAATAACACCATATCACGAATTGCCAATAATTCCTGATAACATTATGATAACATTCCCGAATAGAATAATAATCTACAAACTACCTAAAGACCTATAATCTAGAAGTGATGCAGCTGGTATGTTGGAATTCTGACAATGATATCTTTATCAAGCCAACCTCCAAAGGGTGACCGTGATAAACCAGAAACCCCTTCGGCAAAGGAAGTGTGGCTACTTGGTGTTAAGTTTGTAACAGTTTCCTTTGAAGCTGATCAAAGAGAATCCCCTTAAATGTCCCCCTTGGACAGGTAAGCAGCGATCACCAAAGGATGTGGTCAGCAGGTTAAAGGTGAGCAGAGTCCAAGGATCTGTTGCAGAATTGAAATTGCATTTCAGAAACTTACTCCAGATACATAATTATCAACTCATATACACCCGTTCATATAGTGTCTTAAATATTAAGTGGCATATTATGTGAGGCTAATATAATCCCTTTAAAACAATATTTGTTGTTTTGCATTTTAGCTCCATGGTCGACAGTTTGTGCTGTAGCCTGAGACCCAAGTCATTTATTGTCAGGTGGGCCACTTGGCAATAAATGACCCGTCCCTAAAGCTTAAAGAAACCATAGATATGTGAGCGGCACCATTTACTATAGACCCAAATATAGAAATAAACTTCAGAGTATCCAACAGGGTTTACAATGCAAGATATCCTTGTCATGTTGGGTGTTTTACTACAGGTGACTTCACCATTAGTACCGCTCATTAGCTAAGCAGTAGACACTCCAAATGGACATTATCTGGAACAGGAAGACGAGGCAGGTGGGGAAGCCCATGTTTAGGAGCGTATCAACGTAAGATTGTGATTGGGCATGCAATGATAGGCACATGACTTTTGGACAGGAAGGAACATCCTTAACTAGCAAGGATAGCTAGACCCAATTGTTCAAAGTAGACTTAGGAACCGGACACTCCTCAAACTAAGCGCATGTATTTGGACCACAGTTTAGATTGGGGGTCAAAAGGTCCTTGTTCTCATTGATTGTTTTGGTCTCTTATCTCCTTAGGCCAATCTATTTCGAGAGTTACTGTCATGCTTTAGTGATAAGAGGATGGGGATGTTGCGGGGCATATTAGGTGAGCATATAAGCCTAACGAAAAAAACTTTCCCCTTTAATGAGCTCAGGAAAGGGAGGTCAAATACAGTGTACTCCTATGTATTCTTTATCATTGCTTGCCTACCGCATCCAGCCAAACAAAGATGATTGCAGCCAGTGGCACTCAGAGAAATATCCTATATAGAGTAACACCTGACAGCCTGAGAAGGTGTTGGGCGAGTAGACAGGGGAATCCCCTTCTGTGACAGTGTGGTAGGTCCTGGGGGCCTCAGGCACTGGTCCCCCATCTGCGTGTGTGGGAACCAGCATGCATGGGGATGTCCAACAAATGTTTGTTTTACTCTACTACACTGACCAACCTTAGACATGCAGCAGCTGCCATACACACTGGGACAGCATAACCCCCCCCCCCACCCAGCCAGCCTCCTACCTCTAGAAAATGGGGATAGATGTAATTGGCCACTAGCTGGTCTGGAGCTGGTTCTGGGACACACACTGATAAGAACTGATAACATGGGACCAGCATGTCCCTGGAAGTGGGTGTTAACCAGGGACAAGGTACCCATCATGGTATGTCTTATCAGTGGGTTTTAGCTCAACCAGCGAAATCTTTCCTATTCCAATGACATATTTGTCCAATTTGAGTGGTGGTGAGCTGTGGGAATCGTGTACATTTTATAATGAGGTCTTGACACATTTTGGTGGGGGGGGGGTAGACATATTAAGGCCCAACCTCCTCTGCAATTGGCCCAGGCCCCCCTGCCCCCCCGTTTTTTCCGACGCCCTGAGCTGAATGTATAGTGTGGGAGAGAGAGTGAACAGGAAGAGAGAAGTTTTCAATTTACATATAGGCCAAGGTAGATTTTGAGTGATGATAGAAGCTGTATACGGCATCTTAAAAGTATGCATGTTTTCCTTTCACACCCTCTTCTACATCCTATTTATGACTCACACGTTCTTTCAAAATGAAATAGTCAACGTCCGGATGAAATTAGCAGTATCTCAAAAGGACACCTTCCTCTCCAACAACAGAAACTATTCATGCCATTTTGAACATTGTGGTATCAGGGTCCTTGATATGTACTGGTTAATCCTGGTTATGGCACTCATGTTCATAAAGAAGCAGCAAAGAGCTAGGTTGGAAATTGCCAACTTAACATTGAAACCACTAAGGTAAACCCCATTTACAACAGGAGGAGACAGAATGTCTGATAGACAGGCACAGACGGTGGCGTGCAGTTTGTGCGTGGAGGGTCTGTGTGACCTGACCAGTCCATTCATAATTTATAGGTCTGCCCCTACCAGCTCTAGGCCTCATTATGCACATCCCATCGTTAACTCAGGCTTGGTCACGTTAGGCCAGTGGTCAAGCAGCCCACCTGAAAGTGACCAGTTAAGCATGAATGTGTTGTAGCCAGTGGAGTGATTGATCTGTTTGGTAGCTGTTTTCAGTTAGAGATGCAATAGGATGTGATGGTTTGTCGTATGAATACAGAGGTGGGTCCCAGCTATGTGGATGCATGGCTCACGTGCATTGCAGCACGACGGTGGGAGTAGTAGTAGGCTAGTAGTATACGCGTGGGGTTATTTATCAGGCGATGCTCCCTTCGTTATATGACGCAATGCACTATGAGTAGTGCATCATCATATATACTGGTCAAATGTAAAAACTATGAAATATCAATCACCATTCAAATCCACAAAATACCAAAGTTGCTTGTTTTATTTGTTTGCACTATGTAACATGTACTAACCCATGTGGGGTCTTTGATATTTACTACCGTCACCAACCAAAGACTGCCAAGCCCCTTTTCCTAAATGCACCCCCCTCCCTCAGAGGTACCGTGAGGTCACCAAGTCCCGTTGCAGTAATCTAAGTGAAAGGAATTCAGATAAAAAGGGCAATCATCCACCGCAAGAAAATCGACAAGAAAGCCTTCTGTGGCCAGCTCTATTCACCTGTGTTTGGTGGCGACAAGAGGCAGGGGGTGGGTGATTTGTGCGAGAGTGAGTGTGTGGTTGGGGGTAGTATGTTGGGGGTGGCATAGGAACTAAGGAGTGGGGGTGTAGGTGGTCTCTAGTGGTCAGTTTTGGCGTGTCTACCCGCTTATTACCACCCCAGTGTCAGCCCTAGCCGACCCCTGTACACTAAGCCTACTGTGGAGGTCTGACCAGTCCCCCTACTTTTAACCTCAGTAATTTCGGTCGGGACCCCATGGAGAGGCACAAAAGGGGCGGTCGTTTCCGCAACCGGGCACCATATGCGCTGGAGTCGGGCACGCCGACACCTTTCCTGGCCGTCCGCCTGCCCGGCGCTGGCAGACGTAGCTATAGGCTTGTTGAGCCAACAAATTACATACGTATTATCAGCGTGTTAACGTACGCCGGCTGCATCCCGTGGGAACTCCCGCCCACCTGACCCCTGCCTAAAGCGCCCTGGCGCCACTTCCCCGTGGAGGGAGTCCAAAAGGGCGCCGGGAACCACTTTGGCTGAGATTCTAGCTGTCATTAGAGAAAAAAAAAAGAAAGAAAAAGGTGTATATGTACATGTATAAAAAATATGAGGTAGGAATAGACAGGTCGATTTTAATTCAATTTAAAGTTACTCAACCAGGTATGTGACAAACTTTTGAGGGTTGAATCTTATACAGTTTTTCCAAGGAATCCAAATCTGCCAGGGGACATTGCGAATTTTGCATATTAAGGTCTCTAATTAGCATATTCTAATTAGGTAGGATAAATATCAGATTGTACATGCTAAAGTGATGCAGAATTGGTCAAAGGCTCCAAAATGACCACACACCTTTTAATATGGGTGGAGATCAAGATTGCATTGTCATGCATTATTTTCACATAGGCCTAATTAGCATAGTTAATGCAAAAACTGAAAACATTGACATATTGGCACTGTTAGCATACCCGGCATTGGGAACCTATGAATTCTGAATGGGGAAAGGTCCAAATATCTCTGAGAGACCAAGAAAGTCTTTATCATCAATCCTAATTTTGAGGCCAACTCAGATTAGGCAATATGGCAGCCATTTTTAAAAATGGCCAACACTGAAGTATACAAAATTATGCAACTCGGCTTCTAATCAACTTAGAAACATGATTTCAAAGGTAGAATCTATAGACCTAAGGTCAAGGAATCCATCAACAATGCTTTCATAAGTAGACCTGACAACCATCTTGAATTTTAAGTAGGTCATACAAGGAAATCTTATTTGATTCATGCCAGTATTGTAGCCTGTCTTTTCTGCCTTCTGATATGATTGTCTCAGTAGATGCCACTGGTAACATAACCCCCATAGCCAGGCAACTAGTACAGAGGCCCCTCAATGTCCGGTATTTTTGGGACTATGAATACTTCATATCTCTAGTTGAAAGAGAAATTCTATCATTCTAGCAAAGAACACAATCATGGTGATGTGTATCCTATATGATCACAGTTTATGGTCTTCCTAGCTGCCTAGTTACTGCTGTAACTCTCAGGGGGGCAGGCTGAGAGTTATGGACAGCAGTGTCAATGTTCCTCCGGTCTTCTAGATTTCAACCAATACTCTGTCCTTGATAGGTATGGTCCGCCTGTCTAGACCAATCAATGCAGGCTATGAGTTAGCTATGTCTAGACTAATTAACAGGTTCTCTCAGTGGGGCAAAGGATATCCTGTCTATGCAGACAAAATTGAGATACAATTTACAAAATGTAAAACTCTACAAGGGCAAAGGATATGTGTAGGGTCTTACATACAAGATTTGGGTTAAATCCATGCAATATTAAGTTCAGAAGAGCTCAAATAAAATAGCCTCATAATTTCCATAGCCTTTTCAACACTTAAAGCCTGTACCCATAATGTTAGCATCAATGGGTATTGCAGGCTATACTATAGCTGCCTAGCTCTATAGGTCTCAAGAATTCTTGGTAAAAGGTCTCTTCAATACTCCTATCATTGCTAGGCAGATGTAATGTAATGTGTATTATGAAAATAAATGTCACATATTTTATGCAAATTAATGATTCAGTGAAAGCACAGAAATTGTTTGTGTGGGAGTTATAATATCTCGAGTGGCCTTTCTGGGGAAAGCAGTCTGTCACAAGCTTACAGCTTTTTTGAATGTTGCTTAACCAAAACAGCAGTGATCACTTCATGGAGATGAAAGTTACCACATTGAGGAGGTATAACCATTACTTGATGGATGAATACATTGTACATAGGGAGGCCGGAAAAACAGGGATGAAATACCTTTCTATGATATGGTATCTTGTTTGTGGTGTGGGGAACCTGAGATTGAGATACAAGATAGTACTTGAACCTACCTCAGGAATCTACCTATAGACAAGTTGCTTATTATGGGAAGTGATTCATACATAGCTGTAGCAAGGATACTCCTCAGGAGTCTGATAGATTTTGAGTTTCAGGCCAGTGCTGCTGACCTGTGGATATCCTGTTCCTAAGTGTATTTGAATATGGAGACCAACCCTGGTATATTCATGCATCATATAACAAAGGGACAATCAGACTCAATCAATATAACTAAGGATGCCATTGATATTTCCTATATGGATAGAATCATTGTCAATATCTTGATATCCATATACCACATGGACATAAGGGAGTCTTATAGTGTCCACCAGATAGCATGGCATCTTGCTTATAGTGTGTAGCTTATAGGTGAGGGAAGGTGCCTGCTGAGCCTTCTAGAATCTACCTGAAAACCTGTGCCTTATATAAGACATCACACAATACAGCAGTACTAAACTGCAGGGTGCCTACCAGTCCTGTGCTGTTCTTTAGCATAGCATGTAGTCAACCATCATGATTTTTCTATTTTTCACTGCCACTTCAAAGGTCATAGAAAAGGAAGCATGGCAAGGTCATGGTTTTACATGTTTTAATAAATTATTTGCAGAGTTATTGAGATTTAGAAATGGGAATATCCCCAATTATCACCTATAGGGAAGCCACTCTAACACAAAGAAATGATGTAGGGGTGGGGGCTGTACCACAGGTTGGGCCCCATTCACTAACCAAAATACTGCAGTAGATAATTTACAAACATCACCTGTGTCCCAATTTATAAGCACATCTGTTCTTCAGCTTCTAGATGTATTATAGAGATATTGTGTAAAAAGTGAATTATAGATGCCTCTTAAGAATCTTCAGTGAGTCGCATATTGACCAGACTAATACATAGGGCAGGCTTGTACATGAGGCATGCATTCATTTCAAAACCTGTAGAGACACACTTCCATATTGTATGTTCCTCAGAATTCTTCTTACAATATTCCCGTTTTTTTTTGGACTAACTCGTTGCACTAATGAACGATTAGGAGCCTTTTGACCAATTCTGCATCACTTTAGCATGTACAATCTGATACTTATCCTACCTAATCAGAATGCTAATTAGGGACCTTGATATGCAAAATTTGTGATGTCCCCCCTGGCAGATTTGGATTCCTTGGAAAAAACTGTATAAGAATCAACCCTCAAAATTTTGTCACATACCTGAGTAACTTATTAAAATCGACCTGTCTGTTAAGGTGGGGGGGGGGGGTGTTATGGCACTTTATACCGTAAGCCTATGTAAAATTGTAGCTGGCGCTCAACCGTCACATTTGCCTTCCCCTTTCTCAATAAAACTAGTTCCTACGGCGCCTCTGCTATTTTATCGAAAGCTATCCATCCAGAAAGTCTGCCTGTCCCCATACCACTGACTCCTGAACCACATCAACACACCCTTCATTCTGATTCTACCCTAATTAGCAGCTCTGAGACAATAGGTCATCCCCTGCTTCTTCCTGCCTCCTATCTATCCATTCTTCCTGTACTTTTATCTAACCATCTTCTATTTGATATCTCCAATCTCCACCTATTCGCCAATCCCAACTTCCGGCAGCCCAAAAGGTCATTGCCTTTCACCGACCAGCTGTTGAGGATCCATCAATGGGAAGGGGGTGGAGGGGGTGTCATCCTGAGAAGGTAATCTCAAATGGTTGGACAAATAGAAGGATCCAGTGGTTCTCCTCCATATGGCGGACACTGCATCTTACTCACCTGCTGTCCCTCTGCACACCACACGGCCGCCCCGGGTGACAGGAGGACGATAGGAGGAGGGGGGGAGGGGGGGGGGGCAATCCGCTTCCGTGGTCGGGGACAGGTGGGTAATGATGCCGGGAGCGGCGCCGGAATTTAATCATAACTGAAGCGAGGTCGGTGCTAGGGGTGATAGATCCTGAGGCAATAGATTCACATCAAGAGATCATAACAATAATCTAGAAATTCTCGTTATCCTTCAAAATAACATTAATTTGAGGGATTAAGACACCCACACATAAGTATATAACAAACTAGCCCTCCACTTTGACCGGTGTCTATCCCTAAAAGCCTATATCGAGTGGCATGAAATAACAAACTGGGCTAAGGCCTAAAAAAGGGGTTTGTTTCCAGTTACCCGACGGACCCTAGCAAAAGAGGGTCATTTTTTTTTTTTATTCTGAGAAGTTTTGGTCATTTTTCAATGATTCTTTCGTACTTTTCGTGACATTTCATCCATTTTTCGTGAAGATCATCTCTGCCTGTAGAGTTGAAGGCTTACATATATATATATCTTTTGCATATTTTTCATTTGTCCTGTTCATATTTCATAATTTCAAAGAATCTGACATATCTGCCCATATATTTCTATACAGAATAATAATAAAAAGAAATTAAAAAAAAAAAAGATTTCAATGTCAAATTAACGTCATTTCCAAGTTGAAAAAACGTTTACAGATGGTTCAGCTTAACTCCATTTCGTGGACTCAAACCAACATTGAATGAATGTTGAGAAAACATTGGTTCAACATGAGAATTTTCATGAAAATATGCAACAAAAAGATGTTGAATTAACCTTGAAATAACCTGATCAATTCCCCCTACCAAGACTCTATATTGCCATAGGATATTTAGTTTATTTCTACTTTTCTGATGTATTTGGTTCGTCCCCCTCCTCATCTATTTATGCTCCAATGGTACATAATATATATCCCTTTTCGCAAAGGAACCACACTCCTCATGTTTTAGAGGAGCAGTGCTTTGATTCATAAGGGAAGACACAACAGGAATGACTTATACAAATTCCAAATGTTTCAATAAGGGTGTCTACCATACCATGGACTAAAATGCAGGCAAGCCTTTAATTTTTTATTGATAATTCTTTTTACGTAGATGTGTCCAGACAACCCATCTTGATAATAACATTGGCACAATTATCATTATATCAACATTATGATATATATTCAACACATATCTATTGGTAGCATCCAGCCAGTATCACATCACAACATTTCTGCCCCCTAGTGAGACATATTGCAAGCATGAAAAAATGTTGAATCAACATTTTTTTAACCAATTGAGCCAATGTTGGTTTGAGTCCACATTCTGAATGTTGATCAATGTTGTTCAAAGGTTGTCTGGAAAAACGTTGGTTAATGAATGTTCTCTTAATGTTAGTTAAACCAACATCAATAAAAAAATGTTTACTTAAAAACCTCAACGAATGTTAGTCCAACTAACCATCAGTGAACGTCAATCAACGTTCACCCAACGTTTCTTGTTACCTGGGTATGCCCCAATATAGTCCTTCCCATGACCATACACACTTTTTATGAATTATCACTGCATCCGTGCAGTGACATATGGTATATATATATATATATATATATATATATATATATATATTTATATATATATATAGTAGCGTTTGCCTACTCCGCCCGTGAATAAAGGATGACACCACTCCGTCAACTTGAGTTCAACTGTTTGTACTTTATTACCTGGCAGTCTATGCCACACCATCTAAGTTCCTTGGTTTCAGGTAAATACTGGAGGCAAGCCCTGGATAACGTCCTAGACCAGCTCGTAACTCAAACTGTCCGACGGAGGATCGCTTTCCAACTTATATACACTTGCGGATCCTCCAACGCTGGCCTGGGAGGCACCAAGCCAGCATCGGGGGACTTACCCCGCCAACTTGTAAACAACGTTGGCCGCTGGCGTGACTCTGAACTGAACAGTCTCGCCGCCCCCATGCCAGGGTGGTTTCGACTCCGCTGTCCAGCTCTCGGTCTACGCCACACTCTCCCCAACTAATCAATAACTTACTGGGGAAGAAGTGTTACATTACCCTCCTGCAGATGGGTATCCAATTTAGAATATCCTTACTACACCATGGCCCCTGGGTGTCTCTTTGTAATATAGTAGAAAAACATAGTTTATACAGTATCCTATTTCCCTGCCCCTGCGAGCAGTGCCTATACTACAACAGTAATAAACCGTGGTCCCCTATGTGGTATATAACAATGATACAAGTAACATTTATACAGTAATACAGCATCAAGGTTCTGCCTCTTGTACTCCGACCGGCACTCCACCCTCCGAACTCTCTCACTCCGTCGTGTCATCCGCAGTCATCCGTCCGCCTCCGTCCTTGGAAGCCGTGGTCCCCTTACTCCGACCTCCGATCTGACCCTGCGGGCAAGACAGGAAAGAATATTTCAGGTTCCCGTCACACCAGTGCTTTGTCTCAGCTGCGCTATCTAGATGGTCAGCAAACCCCCAGCATCCTCTAGGGCTCAGCCTATACTGGCTAGCCATCTTCCAGCCTGCCAGCCTCATCCGCCTCCCATCCCTCCATAGCACCGCCTCCGACCCGGTAACACCTCCGCCACCCTGTACTGGGCCCTGCCTCCGACCCTCAACTTCAAAGGAGCACACTTACCGCTTCGCCGGATCCTCCGTCTGCCTCCGCCATAGCGCCGCCCTCTGCCTGCACCTTCGTATCCACTGGCCATTGCTGCCCGCACCTGCTGCAACACCCCTTCACGTTACTTTGTCCATAACGAGTTCTTATCACTTGTACTAATTCCACATCTCCCTTCGTTAAAGATTGGATAGAGAACGATCGTACCCCTCCAGGCACCACTCTCATTTGGGGGCCCAGTCCTCTGGGTTGGCGCAGTCTCTTGGAGTATTCTTTCAGGGCTTTTGGTCCTGTGTAATCCAAGTGCCAGGGTATGCCTTCCCCCTGCACTGTCATACCTCCCTGTACTCCGGTCGAGGGTATTCCTGGGGCTCCACTCTCACGACACCCTGCGTGAATGCCACCCCACCCTCACCCATTTCCCCTATGGGCAACCCCATAACTACAATCACTCTGTCCTTGTCCAGGGCGGGCAAGGGTTCGTTGTCATCCATATCCCCCACCACCGTGTCTACTCCGGCTGGCACCATCACTAATGTCTCCGCCTTTCCCTCCGCCTCTTCTCCTAGTTCCACCTGGAGGAGAAACTCCCCGCGTGGAGAACAGAGGACCAGTCCATCCAGGCCCACCATTACCGTGCGCGGATATTTGTCTAGTTTTGGTAGGGCAAGCACAGTGGGGGGTCTTATCTCCCTTCCCGACTACAGAGGTAGTCTTAAATTTATCAGCCAGCTGTTCTTGGGTATCCACTGAGGGGCTGGCCCCCGCCGGAGTATGCTTTGTAGTGGGTAGTGTCTCTGACCGGCTTCCCATGGGCGAGGCGGCACGTGACTCCGCATCGAATTCCAGTAACACCGACTCAAGGCTCCCTGGTCTGGATGCCTTCACCGGGCCTTTGGATTTCCCTTTTTTCTGTGGGGTGGCTTTCTGCGGGGTAGTCTCCTTCGAGCGGCTCCTCTCCGCCTGGCTCTTTTGTTCTCTAGACTTCTCCTCTGCCTCTTTCTTCTCCTCCGCCTGCCTCTTTTGTTCTTCCAACCTCTTCTCCTCCACCTCATTCTGTCTCTTTTCCTCTCTCAGCCTCTTTTTCTCTGCCTCCTCCTCTTTCTCTGCTCCTCCTTGAGGCGTTCTTCCTCTAACTCTGCCTCTTTGCGTTCTCGTTCTTCCTTTTCCCGTTTCTCTTTCTCCTTTCTCTCCCTTCTCTCTGCCTGGTCTAATTTCTTAGCATCCTCCAGCATGGCCAGGAACTGTGCCTTCAATTTAGGGCATCTCCCCACGTATGGCGGAATTGGGACAGTCCCCTCCGCCTCCTCACTCGTGTCATCTTTCTCCTCCGCCACACTCTCTCCGCTCTGACCTCCGGCCTCCTCTGGGTCAGCACGCTCCAGGTCCCTATCCTCCTTCTTGTTGTGACTATGGTAACAGTTTTAACTAAGGCGGGCCTTGGTTTGTTGACCAGCTCGTAGGAATCCAATTTGTCTGGGCTGAAGTCCAACCCGTTCCCCCCCATGCCTAAACTCTCTCTGTCATTGCCACTGGTGGCGGAGATATCCTCGTACTCCGGCATCTTGATCGATGCTCTAGTGGTAGACTGCTCCCTCTTCGTCTCTTTGTATTCCCTCTCCAGGGCTTGGATGCTTACAGTCTCTGGCGGCAACTCACGTTGCATACGTAACAGTGTCTTGGTGGGGGTCTCCCCCTTCTTGCCATACTTTTCTACCAGTAAGCCGATGACGAATTTAAGTTTTGTCGCCACCTCATCGTCGATCCGGAGGTCCCCGGCTTCCAAAGTCGGCACCAGAGACTTTGCCCTCCGGAGGGGGTGCTGGGCCCAGCTCGCTCCTCCTGTGGTGCTTCACCCTTGTCCTCCTCCGCCAGCCTCTTGCTTCTCTTACCCACGGATTCCATCACCCCTTCCTCATCCTCATAGAGTCTCTTAACCCCCTTCCCGGCTGAGCTGCGCGTCGTCCGTGTTGACACGTTACTCTGCGGAGTAGCCATCCCCTCCGAGTTATATCCCATGAGTTCTTCCAAATACTTAGAAGCGGCCGCCGCCTCTGACTCTTCTAGTAGGGTAATCCCAGGGGATGTGGAAGCCGAGAAGGTAGACCCCTGAGGGCTGCTCAGCTGGTCCTTAGAGGTGCTTGGTTCTGCATAATCCAGCTGTGGACTGGCGTTTTTCCTCCCTTTCTTCTTCTTGACAGGCGGTAACTTCACTGGTGTTTCCTTCTGGTCCTCTGCCGCCTGGCTGGTGGTTTCGGTGGAGGTGTTGGCGGAGGTTTCCCTAATGGCAGCATTAGACACTTGTCCGGCGGGACCCAGTCTACAATCTCGGGGTAAAGTCGTCCTTTATGTCGTTTCAGGTCATCAATGTGGAGTTTGGCGACCATGTGGTCGCACCCTTTTCCAGGACACCGATAGCCCTCCTGCAGCTCGGAGTGGGTCTTTAAATGGCGATTCATGCCATCTGAACGCATAAAGTACCATTGACGGCTCCCTTTCTTTCTGCATAACTCACATCGATACTTTGGGATCTCCTCCCCCTCTACTATCTGTAGGCACTGGTTTCTGCTCTCGATTCTTGAACACTGGCATTATGTAGTCAGGTGTAGTCCAGAGGCTGGTGGGTATTGACGAGTTCGGCGGATGTCTCCCCCTTATATCTGGTGCAGTCTGGTCCCCGACCCCCTCCAACATCCGACCAACCACGATGCTTGCTGGCCCTCCGCCTCCTCGCCTGTCCCGTACCTCCACGCTGTGGGAAACCCATTCTCACGGCCTCAGTCTCTGCTGCTGACGTCACTGTAGGACCCATGGGAGCGCCTCCGCTTACTCTGACTTGACGAATCTCGGCGGTGGCCCCGGCTAGTGCTGCTGGAGTGGCCTTTACTATGTCTCTCTTTTTCAGATCTCCCTCCATGTTTATGGCCGCTGGTTGACCTGCTGGATGAAGAATGTGGGGGGAGCGCTCTCTCTCTCTCTTTCGCCTCCGGCTTTCTCTATACTCGGCGTCCGTTCGGGACTTGCTCGATACTGTGGAGGTGACCCTTCCTGATCCTCCACCACTCTCCGCCCTTGGCGCAAGAGCTTCCTCTTGTTGGTTCTCGACCCCTCGCAGTACCACCCTCCGTGTATCATCCATCATATTGAAATCAACCGTTACTCTCTCGGAGTCGCCTTTTATTACATAAGAATTGTTTACCCGGTTGCCAGGCGACTCCCGCCGCCCGCCGGCCACTCCGTCCCTAGGGGGCGCCACTGTCATGCTTCTCACGGGTTGACCTCTGCCCCCGCCAGGTGGCGCCACCCCCTGTCGGAGAGTGCGTCTAGCTTCTCTGTCTGTGTTTTCTTGGTTTTCCCACATTTCAAAGACACACCACCTCTCTGCGTGTTTAGTTCTTATCCGCCTCCTTTCCGGGTCCACAGCCCTTCGCTCCCTCTCCGTCCGGGTCTCTACATTCTGAAGGTGGTTCCTCCTCTGTCTGGCCAGCTCTTCTCCGTCCTCTACGCCCTCCTCTTCCGACGGCCCTAGCTCTGGGAGAGACCAGTCCTCGTATGGCGGCTCATCCCCCGGTTCTATTCCTCTCCAATGGGACATCTCCTTCTCTTTCTGGAGTTTCCGCTCCCACTCCAACCATTGTTTACACCAGGCCTGGCTTTCCTTTGACATCTTGCCTTCAAGCTTCTTTTCCTCGTGCCAGAGCTTCGCATTCCAAATTGGCGCCGAAAAGACTGTGCGGACGACGCTGATTCCCTCATCCCCCGCCTCGTTTTCGGAGTCGCTCTCCTCCGCCCCCGACTAGCTGCTGTGGCCATCCTCGGCCTGTTCCGTCTCCGCCGCATAGCCCTGAAGTGTGGGTGGAGCTACCTTCAAAGCATCATAGTGCACCACCCTGCTGCTCCGGCCCTTCTTAATCCGGTAGACCACCTCACCTATCCTTTTGTCTACCCTCCAGGGCCCTGTCCAGTAGATCTGAAGTTTAGGGGTGAGTCCCTTCTTCCTTTTGGGGTGATAGTAGTAAACCATACTACCCACCGGAAACTCCGCCGCCTCGCCCGCCCTAACGTCATAGTTGCGTTGTTGGAGACAAGTGGACTTGCCCAAGGCCCCTCTAGCCATTGTATACGAATAGGCCATGTTTCTTTGCAGCTCTGCTACATACCCTGGTCCTCCTGCTTTATCAGGCCCTAGAGGATATACCAGCTGGAGGGGAACCACCATCTCCCGGCCTAGCATCAGCATATTGGGGGACAGTCCGGTGGAGGAGTGGGCGGAGGAGCGATAGGCAGCCATGACAAAGGGTAGTCGGCAGTCCCAGTCTCTCTGGTCCTCCGCCACCACCGTGGCTAACAGCATCTCTATCGTCCTATTCGCCCTTTCCACCAACCCATCACTCTGGGGCCTGAATGCGCAGGTACGGGTCTGCTTTACTTCCAGAAGAGCCACCATGACTCGATGACTCCGGCCTCTAACATCTTGTCCACCTCCTCCTTCACTGCTTCCTGTCTGAGGGGCACTAGACGCCTGGGCGGCTGCTTTATTGGCGGATGATCCCCCATGTCAATTTTATGCTTTGCCAACGTAGTGTGGCCCTTATCACCCTTGCAACATTGGAATGCTCCAATGTTCCGCCGTACCAACCCCGCCAGCTCCCTCCGCCTGTGGGGCTCTGTTCCCTGGACCAATTCATTCACCTCTCTGACGGTCTATACTACCCGGCACCAACTTCCTCCCACCCTGGGTTCCTCCGCTTCCTCCGTCACTTTCTGGAGCGCCCCCAGTGTCATATTCCTGTATATCATTATGGGTTCCGGCCCCGGATTGAGCAGTCTGACCCATGTTTCACGTCCCTTGGGTCTCAACAACCCCCTTCCTACAAGGAATCGGGGTTCTCCTTTATGTCCTGCAATTCCTTCGATCATGCCGTCGTCTCCAGTTCTCCATGGTCCCTGGATGGTCCCCTCCACCATGGACTCCTGCCCAGAGCCCAGGACGGCGGGTCGGGTGCTTACTATTCGGCAGACCTCTTCCCACTCCGTCCATACCAATCGCCCCCTAGCGACGTCCACCATTAAGCGATGTGAGTGCAGAAAAGCCGCTCCCAGGATACCCTCCGTGCCAGTGTCGACGACCACGAAGTTTGCTTCCATGATTTTCTGTCCCAGTTGCAGCTCCACCCTCACCTCACCCTTTATGTCCATAGGCCGTCCCTCCACGGAGTAGACCTTCTCCATTGTCTCCCGGAGTAAGCCTGCCCCGCCGTGCCTGCCCCGCCAGACGTCCTTCTACTATACGCCTTTCTCTTGTCTTCCCTGGATGACATTCGTAGGCCCATTTTCCCCGACCATTACAGGGCCCTCAGTATTGGTCGGTTTCAGTTTCCCGCCGCTGGAGTGTTGGTCTCCTCCGTCTTTCCCCCCAGCCTCCGCAGGCTTGGCGGCGGGGGAGTCCCTCCGGAAGTGTCCCTCCTGACCACATCCATAGCACGCTGTGCCGCCCTGTCTCTTTTTCTTTCCCCCTGTGGTTGGTTCGTCCAGTCTCTTGACCAGGCGCTCCATCAGCTCCGCAACCTTGCTCATCTCTTCCTTATTGGACTGAAGGTGCACGTTGACGGAGGCATCGGCGGACCTAACCCGGAGTTGAGTTTCCTGCTCATTCTTCAGGTAAGCCTCCGCCCCCACCGCCGTCATAACAGCCTCCTGCATGTTCTTCGGTTGAGTCTGGTATACCCACTGCCTCAAAGGAACGTCCAGGCATAGGAGAAATCTGTCTAAGACCAAAGTGTTGGTTGGGTAAGCTAGTCGGGTATATTTCATCAAATCTTCCTGCAGCTCCTGCAGCCCCTCGTTCTTCTTCCTTACCCTTGTACGGAGGATGGCTTTGTAGGTTTTTCCTGATTTGTCGGCTCGAATCTCTCTACCAACGCCTTCCTTAGTTCTGCATACTCCTCCGGGGTTGCAGGTTTCCTCCCTGTCACCAGCTCCGGCGCTAGGTTGTCCATACTACCATCTTTCTCGGCCCCCATCCTGGGTCCGTCCCCATTCTTTGCCTCCGCCTACGGTAGGGCCACGGCCTCGGGAGCTATTCCTCTGGTTCCTCCGCCGTTCTCCGCCCTAGCTCCCGGCTCTTCTCCCCTTTGCCGTTGCCCTTGTCTCCGTGGTTTGTTGATTTCCGCCCACTGTTCCTTCGTCCACCAAAGGTCTCTTGGGCCCATATTGCGCCCTGGGATGTAGCCCGGCCACACGTCCATTCCGGGTACCCTCCACCTGGGACGTCTTTCTCTCTCTGGTCGTTCATCCCTCTCCCACAGCCACAGGTAGGGATCGTCTCGTCCAAGGCGGCCTTCTTCTTGTACTTGAGGCTCCTCCGGGATGTCCACCGGCTCCCTATCGGCAGGTTCCTCCTGCCTCTCAGGGTGATCCTCCTCCGGTCGGCTCGTCCCTTCCCTCCTTATGGATACCTCCTCATCTACTATCTCTACCAGGGTTCCTCTGTTTTGCCTATCTCCCTCCAGCTCAACTTTCAGCTCCTCAGCTTCTATTTTCAAGTCTGCCACTTCTGCCATCCTTCTTCCGTGGACTCTTCAAACACCACTGTCACCAATGTAGCGTTTGCCTACTCCGCCCCTGAATAAAGGATGCCACCACTCCGTCAACTTGAGTTCAACTGTTTGTACTTTATTACCTGGCAGTCTTTGCCACACCATTTAAGTTCCTTGGTTTCAGGTAAATACTGGAGGCAAGCCCTGGATAACGTCCCCGACCAGCTCGTAACTCGAACTGTCCGACGGAGGATCACTTTCCAACTTATATACACTTGCGGATCCTCCAACGCTGGCCTGGGAGGCACCAAGCCAGCGTCGGGGGACCTACCCCACCAACTTGTAAACAATGTTGGCCGCTGGCGTGACTCCGAACTGAACAGTCTCACCGCCCCCCATGCCAAGGTGGTTTCGACTCTGCTGTCCTGCTCTCGGTCTACACTACTATATATATATATATATATATATATATATATATATATATATATATATATATATATATATATATATATACACTGACCAGTCTTTATCCCTTAAAGCATGCATGGCGGAACCAGACAGAATCCTTTTACAATAAAGAACACATTGTTAACTACTCAGAGAATATTAACAACGGTTGCAACAACTTCAATAGAGACCAACTAATTTTTCTTCCACACATCTTTTTCTACATTCCACACCTCTCTTTGAATACAGATGAAAGTCCGGAAGTAAATTAGCAAAATGTCTCAAAGACTTCCTCGAGCAATGGCACCTTCCTCTCCGACAGCAGGAACTAATTTTGCCATTTCCGATTCGCTAATGATAAGTTTCCTGTGCTTTTGAAGACAACCGTGATGTTTGTCTTTAATTTCAAAACTCAAGGAAAGGGGATACGATGCAGCCAACCAGAAAACCTCTCTATTATTCCCGTCGATTGAAGAAACTATAAACTGGTGACCGATAAATTGCTGCTTTAGAATATACGCGGGGCTTTCCCATCGGTAACTATTGCTCGTATGATCACAAATGCATTGGTGCTTTTCATGGCTAATCTAGCAATTAGGCAATCAGGACAACACGCCTTTGGCAGAGAGTGCGAGAAGAGCCTCTTCGGGCATCGCTAAATTATCGTTCTTAGTCTTTTGAAAGGATAGAGCTTTCATCTTCCATCCAGTTTTTTTTCTTTTGAAGACGACATGCATGTCCTTAGTCCTAGCTCATTGGTCTTCAACATAGTGTAATACAATTACATATATTTACAAGGTATTTCTTTTAACACCTCCATTGTCTAATAAGGTCTCTCATGCATGTTTAATTGAATTACGAATAATACACAGTATGTTCTTTCTTGAATATGAATCCATAAGTTCGGTGAATATTCACTGGTGCCATGAGCTATCCTCTCTAGCAGAAAGGGATCCACCTTAAAGCAAAGAAAGCCTTGGGTGTAGTGTTTGTTCTACATAATGTCTCGGGTCTGTATTTGGATAGTTCCCTAATTATATGTTTACCCAGCCTAGAGCACATGCTCAGGGTACCATGTTCAGTCCACAGCTCGTGCCAAGGCGGGGGATCCCTGCTTAACAATGGTGTATATTCTAGACTGTTCCTTTTCAAATGCAACCGTGCCAGGCAGGAGGTGTCTAATACCCATGATAGAAAGGCCTAATCGCATGCTTCCATTGTCATTGTCACATTAAAATATTGCCATACTTTTTCCCCCATAATCATTCTAGAAGGCCCCTCCCATTAGAATCCTATCTGTTTTCTCCTCTATCAACACCATATAGGACTTTGAGCGTATGTCTTCCAGTTACTCATATTGCAAGTTTAAGACCCTTTCTGTTCATTTGAATGAGTTTGAAGTGTAAGCCCTATTGAAGAGTGGTGTCAAAATGGCATGTTATGAAATGGCATGCTGCACATCTACCAGGAGAGCGATTCATAAAAATGATGGACTATCTTCTGTGGCCAAATGATGCTTTTAGATTAGAAGTTGAGGATAATTTGAAATAATATTCATTTCCACTCTGTTATGTGTGGGAAGTTGATTTGAAAGCCTTGCTAGCTCTTTTTTATTTTATTTTAAAAAAGAGATTTAATAATTAGGAAACTCCCTACCTGGCTATATACTTAATTTCTGACTAATGCGGCTTGACGCTGTAACCGATGCCTATAGGCCTAATGTACGCACTATATAGCTATGTGGACATCTCCCTCCGCCCCCAAGCATATACATACATGTACATATAAATGAATATGAGTATAAATGTCAACAGCATGTCCAAATCAGTCATAAATGGGCATCAACATGACAACCCCGCTCTGCCCTAGTCCTATTACCCCCATCTCCGACAGAGGTCATGCAGAGACAAATAGGCAGAGAATAGCGTTAATTCGCTTGTGGACTTATGACCCGTGAAAGCTTTTGTCAATGGGGTGGTGCGCATTTGGGAAACAAGTCCTTGATAAAGCAGTAACATGATGTGGTTTCCCGGTCAGACGACGGCGGCCGCGGCCACAATGGGGATGAGAGTGTCCAAAGCGGGTCTGCCGTGCAGCCACTTGGCAGACACAGACATGCACGAATTGTCGTCTGCTCCATTGTCGGTGTTTTCCCAGCTCTCCCGCCTTTGTTCTGCACCCGTTAAATGTGGCCACAACCAGGCCTCTTCTGTCACGTCCATAGGTGGCGTATTTGTAGAGAGTCCATTTACAGATGTCGACCAAAATGGGCGGCGGACAACATCGGGGACAATACATCGTCAACAGTGAGATGTGCAAAGGTAGATCCACAATCGGAATCTGCTCTCCTAGCGATACCTCCACATACCTCCCTTGGCCACCCAGGGCCCCACCTTGCCCACTCCTAAAACCAGAGCCTGGGCACAGTGTGGACACATGTCTTTATTCAATTGAAAAGACAGGAAGCTCCCATTTGTCCCCAGGTGGTGATATTAAATATATCCCGAGCGATTTTCGATCCTGGGATGACAAAGAGTGAGCAGGATCAGTACCGGCGGGAGCTAACGGGCCAGACATTTTTGTGGACGTAGCAACGGGGATTGTTGACCATATCTAAACCAACAGTAAAGGGTGACAAGAGGGAGACTGACATCGCCTATTGACTAGATTTATCATTAAACCTACACATCGTAGTTGGGGCAAACATTGCGCCCAGCCATAAGTACATATACTGTGGGCTCTAAGCGATAATTGCACTCTCATCACCACTATGTATTCCTCATTGCGTCTCATGTGTCTTTGGCTATTTGCCCTGCCACATTCTCTTGGCTAGACAATAACATCTGAACATTCATGATATAATCCATATTCACTCTAATGCCCCTTTGCTGCGCACCATTTAATAAAAGAGAAAAGAAATGAAGTGTTTGTTTTTGTGTTCTGCTGACATAAAGCATTTGCTGTGCTGCGTCACCAATGAGGGAGACAGACAGAGACAGACGGGGACAGAGAAGAGACAGACAGCCATTGAAAAACAGACACAGAGACAGACCCACGGAGAAAGATTAGAGGAAGACACAGACACACATACCTCTGCAGAGGCAGAGAGGGACAAAGAGAGACAGAGAGAGATAAGAGACATGCACCGACCATACCCATGTCACAATTTAGTTGTACAACCACACAATAAACTCAGACTTCAGACTTCATACCCCATACTAATGACACAAAGCAAAACTGTCAAACTCCTCAATATCACCATGAATGCATGTTTCTGTGATTGGTCATAACTTTAATACCCGGGGCTCTAATAGTTAACATAATAATATCTATGACTATGTGCAATAGGCCTAAGTCAAATCGACGCAATCTGTCAGAGTTTGGACGATGCTGCTAGCTTGACGTTGATCCAGCAATATGTGCAGGACTGCTTTAAGTCTGTAGATATGACCTTGGACAGGTGCAGCAATATCAATAAGAGAGGTATAGGCTACCTCTCACCTTCAGAGAGGGACGCTCTGCCACCAGCAGATAATAGGCCGTCTAAAGATGGCAACATACGAGGCCGCTAACCTGGCAATGAGGACTGGGGAGGGGCATATGATACTATTTTCCCCAGGAGATTGATTTTGGGTTTGCGACTGGTTTATACATGTAGCTTTATTGTGGAACAGTGTGACAGGAAAGAGCACAGTATGTGTGAGGCTTCTACCAGGCCCGTAGCCAGGGGGTGACTTAGGGTACTGGTCACTCCCCATGGTCCCACAATATTTCAAGTTTCCACCTAACAAAATATATTGAAAGTATAATTTGGATATCCCATTAGAATGATTTCTATTCACATAAAGATGCTCCAGGGTAGGCATGAGATGTGCAGATGGACCAGGAAGGGATAGTGTGTGACTTGGGAATGTACCTGTGAAGATTTAATAGGAGTGGGGCAGGGTGTGACTTCGGAATGTACCTGTGAAGATGGGCTACAATGAGGACAGGGGGTGACTTGGGAAGGTAGCTTTGAAGGTGGACCAGGATGTGGACAGGGGGTGGCTTGGGTAGGTAGCTGTGGAGGTGGGCCAGGATGGGGGCAGGGGGGGGACTTCAGAATGTACCTGTGAAGGTGGACTACAACGGGGACAGGGGTTGATGTCACTGGGGAAGGTAGTTTTGCAGGTGGAACAGAGATTTTCTAACCTTGTATTCTGGCTGGAATTTGTACATCTATGGCATTGAAATCATTTTGTGTGTTATTTCTAGATATGCACTGGTGATGATAAAGAAGAGATTGATTGATTTGTTAAATGCCCTATTCAAGGCCCATAGGGCCTCATGGGACTGCCTCAGGGATTTAACCTGCAATGTTCAGGGATGTGATTGTCCTAAATCTGTAAGATTCCTACACTTTTGAGCTAGATAATTGACCCTCATGATTTCCTCAGATCCATGGAGAAAATATCTTATTGAAGGAAGAGGGGTCAGGTACTCTGGCTGCAACAGAAGGACTGAATCCCATGCATTCAAATAACTCCTACCAAAATTGTCTTGGGGGAGTATGCCCCTAGATCTATTTATCACAAACATTACAAATGTTGCCTCTGTAGTCCCATTTCGTGCAATTAAATACTGTAAACTGGTACTTTGAAAATTATAAAATCACATCCCTGAATGTTGAAATGAAAGTGGTGCATATTAAAGCCTTTGAATGCTGCAATACAATACTGTAATACCTTGTGTGTAAAGCACACCCTGCTTATAAGTTGCACTCTTAACTCAAGCCCATCTGATAAGGTGCAGCTAGGAGAAAATGTTTGATGCTATAGTACTGTTCCCTACAAATATATCCCCACATCTAAGGCACGACCCCAACTTCTGCTGAACCTATAAGGCAAGGTTGAGCTCCATCCTCTCGCATAAGGTGCGGTTTTATTACGCGGTGTATTATGGGAGGTCCACTTTTCCAAACCGGGTCACCCCCCCATCATAGGGTCTGGATACGGGCCTGACTTCTACCCCATAGCATCATGATGCAAATGAAATTATTCGGTATTTTACGTCAATGTCCAATTCTGACCTAGCGGGATACGTTGTTGACCAATCACAAAATTCGTTTCATCCAGTCCAGATTTTTAGGGTGCTTTTATCAGTCCTTAACTCCCAAAGTACCAGATTCAGCTGGGGCCACCCCACTAAGTATCCCGCTAATCAGGAATACTATAGCTTTCCGTGTTTCTACATTGTGGTTGGATGGCAGTATTTAATTTGTGTTAGTGATTCTAAAATAGC
The DNA here is from genome assembly GCA_949317995.1 of Acholoe squamosa. NCBI lineage: Eukaryota > Metazoa > Annelida > Polychaeta > Phyllodocida > Polynoidae > Acholoe > Acholoe squamosa. The sequence continues at coordinate 73,788,350 of OX439035.1, read as the reverse complement.
TCAAGCTGAGTTCTATCTGAGCTCGTGTTGTGGTAGTCAAGTGCTCATTCAAAACGGATGCAGCAAGTGTCTCTGTTTCTTAACTTTTGGCTAGAGGAAGTAGAGGAAGCATCTGCTTAATTGGTGAATGCAAATTCATTTATTGCTTCTTGCTTCTTACCCAACTTTGTCACTTACCCTCATGCATGGCTGTTAAAACCTCTGTAGAGTAATCCATATATATATATATATATATATATATATATATATATATATATATATATATATATATATATATACCACATGCAGTGATAATCCATAAAGAGTGCGTATGGTCATGGTAAGGACCATATTGGGGCATAGTGACTTTGTCAGAGGTTGGGGGGGGGGGGCAGCATATACCAATGATGCTTTTCAAGTCCTCCAAAATGCACCATATAACTTTTTCTCTTCAACTCAGGGTGAACCATATGGAAAACACTTATACCCAATTCCCCATACCCAATTTGTAGAAAAGAACATTAAACCTGCCAATAAATTGGATACAATGTGGGTCTAGAAATGTACCAAAATGCACCAAATACCCTATAGAATTCAAAAATGTCCTGTCCCCAGACCCCCTTACCTTATAGTCACTTCACTATACACTGGTGATTTTACTAAGCCTCCATCTACACGTTCAAAATGTTGGAGCCACCCCTGTGTATATATACCGTAAAACCCTGGTCATAAGCTGATCTGTTTTTTGCTATTTCTGGTCAAAATTGGCTCCCAATATTTATAATAATTTTGTCAAAGTCCACTTCCGGCTTATCATTGGGTTTTATTATAATAGAATAAAGAGAAACCTGTTAAAATCTCACCCTAAAATCAGCTCATGACATTTTCCCCAACTCTACCCCCGGCTCATGACTGAGGTCAGCTTATGAGCGGGGTTTTACAGTAGCTCTGAGGTCTAAAGCCAAAAAATGTGTATTGTGATGGGAGAAGGGTGGAGGGACTCCTGACCCTATGCCCCCTAGTGTATTTTGTTGAAAATTTTGGGTCCACCCAGCCCTAAACTTGTGCCCCACCACTACTTCTCCAGTCGCCGGCTACAGCTGCACCTGTATTGGGTCCAGGGTTTATGCCCAGCCCTGGCATTGGCTGTGTCGCACTGAGAGGCCTGAACCAAATAGGGAGCTACTCTTCACTATGTGAGTAAACTTAGGGCCGTTTTCCACCACCCGACATGGTCCCACTATCGGCCGCTAGCTCCACCTCGGCTGACTTGGCTGCCATAGGATTCAATGGAGGGGCATGGTCTCTGTCGGCCGATGGTAGTATTCACTTTGGGTCTATCGGCCGATAGAGGTGCCATATCGTTTGGTGGAAAACGGCCCTTACTCAACACGAGGAAAATGTTATCTAAGGAGAAATAAAAAGGTTAGCATAAAAGTGGATATACCGGTACTCTAGCCTATCAGTTATATACTTTGATATACAGCAGGAGCGCGGAATATAGTCCGCTTTGTACTGTCCTTTCACACAAACTGTAATCAAAATGGTTTCTTACTTTGTAATACAAGAGTGTATGGTTGAACCTATTTGTGAACCCAAAACCACTCACTATTTCCAAAGATCTACTCATTATAATCACCCTTGGAAGTTAAGGTCTAATAGAATCACCGAAATGTTCAGAAAGACTGCACCATAACTCATGACTAATGGATGGTTGAAGAAACTGCCATGTAAATGGAATAAAACCGAGCTGATTAAAGAATATCAAACTGCAAATTATTGGATTATAAAATCATTCTATTTGTTCCAGAGCATCGGTGCCACAAGATGAAATCAGTGTCGGCTTCACATGCATCACATTTTGGGTATTTCTAACATGTCATTGTATAGAAGGCTCATACAGTACAGGGGTGTGTACATGTTTATGGGGTTTTTTTTCCTGTTCAAAATTCTCCTCCAAACCTGTGTGGTATCATTTCCATGACTCTTGATAGAGCCTTTTCACCAGCTCTCCCCTAGAAACATCGGGCAATCCAAACTCTGTAAAATCGCGTTAACCAGTTAATTCATAGGTAGTATTCAGAGATTCAATCATGGTATGTATCTGAGTAGATGGATCGGAGTAGGTCTGTACATCTCGCTAACGGCCAGTTTTAAGTAAGCACTGTTATTGCATTGATGTGTTTGGACAAAAGGATTCTGAAATGGCAGTACCTCTTGAATATCGCGAGAAAGAAATTTGAACAGCCACTTCTTTTGTATAGGGCTCTTGGACATTTGAAACAATCCATATGAGATATTCTCTCAAAGTGATAGTGCCTTCTTAATAGTTCCATTTTAGTATACTTCTTACGTCCACCTTTGACAACGTCACAAATCGTTGAGGTTGTAACTGCATTTTTTGAAGTTTTGCAGGAGAGACAATAGAAGTGTTCCAGTTAATACAGAACAAAGTCATACAATGATATTGCATTGGAGTCTGTAGTCATACACAAAATAGACAGAGCTCCGGTACTTTTACAGTATGTAGAGATGACCAGTCCAATAGATGTTAAACAGAAGTAAATTGAGAGATGCTGATTCATCGACTTTTAGTAAAGTAAATGCATCAAAGTGGCAGTTACAACCGTCTTGCACTATGGCGACGAAATAATCAGGTTCAGACTGAAGACATTTTTAGGGTGCATTACAGAACTGGTCCCCATTATGCTGGCTGCTATCAGTGCTTAAGGTCTACAGGCACCAGCTCAAGCAATGGTGTACCAGCTAAGGATCCTGCTTTCCGGGAAAAGACCTACCGTTGGGTCAAAAGCGTCTTAAAATGGCTGTCAGGCCCAGGAGGGGATAGGTTTGGGTACCACCTGTGGTACTAACCTTGGAATGCTGTAGTTGCCAATGCATCTAAGAAAGAGAAGAAAGGATTGGGGACTACCAAAAAAATATGGGCTGTGAATATATATATATATATATATATATATATATATATATATATATATATATATATATATATATATATATATATGAATATAGGATGTAAAGGAACCTAAATGTCCCAAGAATTGTCAAATTCCTTATAAGCGGGGGCAGGCAGTCGACTGTCACTCTTTGAAAAATGGGAGGTTGTAAAAAGTTTAGCTTTTTTTTAAGGGCGGGGGGGTATCAAACGGCCAAAAAAGGGTGAGGTGTAGTTTTGGGGCTGTGTACAAATGACGTCATGTTTGTTTGCACAATTTTTGACCCCCTCGTCATGTTTTGGGGCAGTTTTGCAATGCTGAAGATACATTGTATATGGAAAATTAACCCCGTCATGCCGGGCCTATATCATAACCCCCCACCTCCTGCATGGCGTCATTTGTACACAGCCCCATTGCAGTTGGCCAAGGTTACGCAAAAAGGCTTTGGTTCAAAATGTTTGAAGTTCTATCATACAAGAACGACATAATTGATAATGTGCGTCAGTATGTTTATTATTGATAGACTCATACATCGTTCTATATCTGAACTTCATGTTCATGTGTTTCATATTGCGGCGGCAAGTAACTCGCTGGTGCTACATTTGTTCATCATGTCGACGGGCATAGCCCATTGAGATCCTAGCCAGGACTGCATTCATAATCCATTACGACCAAAAAGGACATATATGGCATATGCATAGTGTTGGTGCATTAAAAACATTTTGCGACCCTTGAAGGGCTAATGTCATTAATTCTTTTCTTTTTTTTTATGTGCAAATGACAGAAATCTGGTAGGCAGATATGGCATAATTGCAAGGTGGCGCTATATATACATGTTTAGCTCAAGTCAGACAACACAAATGACAATAGATTGTATTGGGTTACGTCATGAAATGAAATATATATTTCAGGTTAAATGGTGAATCCACTATTATGGTCGCGGTCGTGTGCGATACGACTGACTGACCTCATGCATTTATCATATTGACTAAATAGAGAGATGCTGATTCATCAATTTTTAGTAAAGTAAATGCATCAAGTCGGCCGACAGTGCTATACACATCGAGATGTATAGGGGACCCACCGCATAACCCAACTAGACATATATACCGGGGTATTTGGCACACCGGCAATTTTCCTCTCCAGCAGCAAATCAATGTGTTCATTCAGAAGTTAAAAAAGAACCGAGAGTCATTGGGGACGCACTATGCCTTGCCTTGGTTTTTATAAAAAGTATGTATATATGAAGCTGAGGATCCACGATATTGGTCATTATGTACAGTACTGCAGGAAGTCAAATGTTTCCCCATCAAATCGTAGTGGGAAACCCCATACAAACTCCATGGCCACTCCAAATTGTACCGGGAGCAGGCCATTGCTAGGGTTTTAGAAATTTGCTTAATTGAACATATTTTGGCTAAACATTCTTATAATGTATAGGCTCCTCAGGTCAGCCAAAATGACTAGCAGACCGACTTCGTACATCTACTATATTAACTAAAAACTGTCGGATCAGCGTCTCTCAATTTAGTCAATAAAGTACAGGTATGAAGTCAGGAGGTTGCCCCTGCTATTAGAGGATCCTCTAGAATATGGATCCACAATGGCTACAGAATGCACATTGAGTCTATCTATGGGGATCTAGCGATACACTCTGAATCTACACATCCTGCTACAGTCGTGGATTTGGGATTTGGAAAAGAACGGGACGCAGCATGAAAGGGAGGGGACTCACTCCCAATAAATTATTTCGGATATATATATTTAGGAAATAAGATATCAAATTACCGGGATTAAGATTACAATTAATATGGTAAAAGATTCAGTTTGGGTGCACTGCTTGAAATAGAATCACTTCGGTCGGATTATTGAAAAAAAAAAAAAAAAAGACACCCCGCCGACGCTGTGGTGCCAGCCCTCATGCTCAGTTCTTGGCCTTTGGCCTTAAATGGCAGGGTTTGGGGTTGAGATGCCAAGTTCTCCTGAGCACAGATCTGCCTTTCATGTTGGTCTGATCACCTAATTACATGTCGGCCGGAGACAACGTCTCTGCTTATTGACTAACATCATTTATCATGAGTGAAATATGGGGCACATATATGAGGTTTTGCCACATGGGTGGTTCTAAAAGAAGACATGCCAATTACATCAGGGAGTGGTCATTATTTATTAACAGGGGGTGGGCGGTGGGTTTCCGCGCGGATGCGCGAAAATCTTTAAAAAAAATTTTTGCGCCCCTCCAAACTGGAGGCGCGGAGAATTTTCGCAACCCCCTTTGAGCTATAGTAGCGCACAGGCTTTTTTGCTCAAAAGAGGGTACATTTTTTTAGCCCCCCCCTCAAGAGGGGTCAAAATTTTGTTAGCCCCCCCTCGGGAGGGGTCTGAAAATTTTTACGCCCCCCCCCTCAAACCCACCACCCCCCCTGTTGATAAATAATGACCATTCCCTTATATTAAACGAGGTGGTTTTCTAGATAGGATCTGACGACTAGGGTTAAGTGACACTAATTAATATGTGTCAATTATTAATTTAATGATTTGGTGGATTTCTGTCTTATGATAGTATAAAGAAGATTGGAGGAGTATTCCGTCATGTACCTATAAATAGCTGATGGATAAGTATTTTTCTGCAAACTCTGAATTTTTGCTGGGTGTTTCCTAATCGTTGACATCATACATGCATTTGCATGCAGGTTCTAAAAATAGGAGACAAGATAATATCACATCTCATTCATTATCCATGCACTGGTATATCAAATCGTTTTATATTTGTGGCACCCTCTGTTACTCTCAGCCTGTATAGGCTAGGGAGCCTGTCTTAAATATGTCTGTGTCATCCAGATAAATGACAATGTGTCAACAGGACAATCTTTAGATGTATTCTCTGGTAAGACCTGTGAGGAGGTATATTGTAAAAAGTACCCGTAGGCTTATTGTCGTTTGGGTTTCTTCTAGGTAACCGACCCCAGTGGGGTGTTTCAGAAGCAGGTAATGTTTACAACCGGTCATAAGGAGATATGATAGCAGTTTTAATAGTGATTGTAGGCTTATAACTGCATGTGTTTCTAAAGCATTACCATTATCTTACTGTGTCTATAACTATATGACTGGCGAGAGATGATAATGGTTGCAGTTGTAAGTTTAGAATCTAACAGTTTTAGAAACAGATATTTAATGTTCATTATCATGTCCGGCTTCTGAAACACCCCACAGGAGACCGAGGCTGTCGGAGGTGCTATTCCCAAAACAAAACTCACTCAGCTCAGGGAATTAATTCCCTCATGTATTGTGAAAAGGGAAATTGGTCAGAGGAGTGGTATAGGAGTGGTCCAGAGTTGGGGTGTAATTCTCAAGTAGGAACCAATTCTCAGGGGAAGTCGATTCTCAGTGTGGGGAAGAGCGGAGAATCGGAAGATCAAATAGCTACAGTGAGAATTTGATTCAAATCATGGTTAGTAATTATTATTATTCTTTCATTATCATGTATCTATTCATAAGCCTATCCAAGAAACTACGTAAACATCTACAATCCTCAAATCAGCATATGCCACCCTTGGTGCAGTGCTATAGAGTGTATGGTATTTCTTGTTTGTCTTCTACTAACATGGGTTCGGTTCATGGGATTAGCCTCAAGATCTGCCAGAGTATCTCCCCAGGATCAGGCTGAGTCTCAAAACATACTCATTTTGGCGCCATTGCCTGAGTCTGCATCCAGACTCAAGAGAGTAAGAATTTTTTCTCAGTGTTCTCGGGGTTCTAATCCCGTGGGCCTTCGGTTTTACATGTACAAGTCTTTAGTATTTTGTACCTAGAAGACTAGAGACTACCTATTTCTATACTATCCTACGACCACATTGTCACATTGGATGATAATAGGTTTGTATGATAATTGCACTCTCGACGTCCAAATAATCTAAAGCCATACAACTTCAATCCTGAACAGGACACAAAGCCCAATGGGGGTGTCTGTCAGATTGTCTCTGTGTCATTCTGAAATCCAGGGGCGCTGCATGGGTGATATTCATAAGATTACTTAACATTATACTGCAATATGCACCAAGGCATTTTTATGTTCTACACTCCATGTTAACGTCACTAAACTTACTTTGTTCTATGGTATTGATCATGTGCATTGTTCATTACCTAGATTATTTTTATTTATAGGAAGAAGGCAAGTTTTCAGGGCCGCGGTAAAGGCCAGCCTTATTTAAATGTGACCTAGACAGACCCTTGCCTTGACCAGAACCACGTTGGGAAGAAAATCAGATAAAAACACTATAAAGAACGTAGGCTCACATACTATGTTAATGTGTGTACATACTTTGTTTGTGTCTAGACACATTTGTTTGGAGTGTCCATCTCCATCCACACCATTGTCGCTTTTAATTCCTATCTTGAGTTGTGAGAACACTTTTTCGGTGTCTACGTCTGTCTGGTTAGAGCAATATCTAGACTTCCATCCCATCACGCCCTCCATGGTAGTGACATATGCCATGAGTGGCCACTCTAGATACTCAATTCTTAAAACTTTGAAGTACGTGCATTTCATAAATGTATACCCCCTCTCTCCCAAGCAGACTATAACTTTCAACAGTGTGATCGATGAAGTTCAAATAGTCCCTCTCAATACACTATGTAGCCATGTTACGGGAAAAAACTCATCACATCCAAGGCCATCAAATTATAATAACTTGGATTACGGATTTTTAACTGAACTTTTTGGTCGGCCATCGGTAGAAAAATAATAAAAATAAAAGTTGCCCTAAGTCTCCACCTGATTACCATTATATCTCATCGGCCAGAACAAAAATAAATGCCATGGAAAGACACCTTTAGGCCATTAAAAGTGTAAATAACGAGAATGTTTCCACCTTGAAAGACTGAATACTGAAGGTTACTTGCTGACATACCTTTTTTTTCAAAGAAAGATTTTTTTTGGTCAAATTTTCCAAAAATCCCGTCGGCCAGAGACAAAAAAGTAAAAGTAAACTTTTAATTTGTTTTCCTAATTTGCCCTAAATCTCGCCGCCGGATCCATAATCCAAGTGATTAGAATAAAGTGGCCTATATGGGAGATGCAGTATCATATTATGCATGTAGTTACCTGGAGATGTCGTCAGCATCCCTGCCTGCCCCTTCCTCACCCTACTTCGTCTTAAACATATTTTAGCTACTTCCCTATTGCCATGACATTCTTATGGCACTTCATCCACTCATCATGGTGGATCTCATTTATGGTTTGACTTTTATGCGTATACCGTTACTTAAATTTAGCTTACCTCTAGGTGTTACCCTGCCCCTCCCTATCAGTCACCTATACAGGAGCACCACGATGACGATGGTTGTACCAGGGGCTTACTTACCTGGCACAATTACCCCCCTCCCTCCCCCTCTTGGCCATCCCATCCCTGACCTCCGCACCATCCTCAGCCCCATCCACAGCCAACAAACCCAGGAGTAGGCGCCGCGCGGGCGCTTGACGCACATCGCTACCTTAAACCCTTTAAGAGCGGCATGCTGCACTGAAACAGCAATTGCGTCACAATGCAGAAACACATTACTAGCGAGCAACTCACTGGCATTTCCTTTATAAAATATGCCGACCCTACGGGGTTAGGGAAACAAGTAAATACTCGCTAGAACTGTAATTGCATCATGGAGACAAAGGGGCATGTCGTGCTTTAGATCACTAAGTAGTGTTAAAAGAGTTAATGATGCCCAATGCACTCAGGTGCTGATGCATGTGACATGGCCAGCGCCAGGGCGGCATGGACCACGCGGCTGGACTGAGGTCAGCCACTGTCCAGTGACCCCGGGGCAGCCCCCGGACGCCAACCAGCCTCCTCCAGCCACTGTGGCCGTCTTCCCTACCATGTAGCCAGGCACCGCCCACGGCCATGAGTAGTACACGGCCCGACCGCACCAAGTTCGCCACCGTGACTCAAAACAGGCTCAAAGCTAGATCTAGATACGCGCCGCCAGGTAGCGCGTAGTCGCGCAGAGGCAGTTGTAGAGAACGCGTACACCGATGAATTATGCATGCGAAATTACAGGAGGCAAATTAGAGGTCGATTGGGCAGAGGAGACCGCTAATCTAGATACCGACTAGAACGTCGGTGCGTGTTCATTGTCCATTAAGGAGAAGTGTGTGCATGCTATTTTATGCCTTACATGTCTATGTGCAATGTAGATTGTCTATGTAGTATTGACACCCTCACAGCCTCCCCATTTCAACTGCAGTGCCAGCTGCACTCATGCATACATGTATTTTCCCGTTTTATTTTTACTTAGAGATACCATCCCTGACAATCACGAGAAGCAATGTCACAGATTTAAGGCAACATCGCCAAAAGATTGGTTAACTAAGCCTAAGACGAATAGTCCACTGGCATTTGTGTAGTTACGAACATAAGGAAATCTATAGTTAAGTTAAATTGTCTTTAAAAGAGATGGGCGTCGTTGCCATCTTTTCTCTGAAAGTGGAAGTCATCCAAAGTGACACACTTGGGGTTTATTGCAGTGAGGCTAAACACCCTTCGGTGGTAACTGCCAGCTATATGCCTGTACATAGTAGTGTAAATGGCGGGGTGAGTCATGACGAGCTCAGATCGAGCTGCTCGTGGAGAGGGAATTCCTTATCGGGGTCTGGTGGCAGCCCATTGAGGAGTTGGATTGTTGTCATGACCTGCATTCCACAGAATGAGATCAATAAGAACAGAGGGCCTCCCATGTACAGGAGTTATCCCCATTCTAGATATGCTACTATTGCAGACTAGATGAGCTACTCCCCAACACAACCCAAACCACCGCTTTGTGAATGATCTTAGAGTAACTCGTAACACTGCCGCCCACCATTCACCTGTTGACCCACCTCCTCACTCATCCACTCACGCCCCCTGGACGTCAGGAGCTATGAGTAGCTCATCGGTATAGTAGTGTATTACTACATAGGTATATATGATGCGTCATAACCGTCGACACCCTCACCCGGAAGTGGTCGGACCGGAAATGATAGCATTCATGAACCATGTTCGTGCGTGATGCGCGCCGACATGGATGGCTCCATGCTGCGGGCTGGGGGTTCAACACCCCCCCCCCCCAAGCACCGACTCTCCAACTTACCCCCACCCACTCCCCTGCTCACAGATGAGAAAACAGCCCCAGTACCAGCTTCCGGTACTGCCCATCATGCAGCTGACGCTGACCGTCTGGTTCCGGGAATCAGGGAGCAGCTCGTGAGCAGATCAATAGTACTTATACTACTCCACTCGTCTTTTCTTTAATCGTCAAGTTGTCTCTTTGAGGGCCGCATCATGCCTTGCGACTTATGTCCCTTATCACCAATCAGAGCCAGTGAATTTAAGTAGCCTTGATACATCAAGGCGACCACGTCCCAACCCCGCCACATTGTCGGCATGACGCGTATACATTGTATATACGTATTTGAGAAGTTTAGCTAGTTAAGCAGCTATAGCTCATTTATGTGCATGTATATTATATGGATCATCCCTGTGCAATATCACCCATGCAGAGCATCGCTCAACAGCACTTTAATAATCTACCCGCACCACCCACATCATAACCCCCCCCCCCCTGTTATGTCGGTGTCATATCCAACAAAATCAAACTGCTGAATACCATGGGTGCTATATGATATGATCTCAATAGACGTAAGCCACAGAATGAGGAAAGGGCTTATGAACGAGAAACAACAAGACAAAGGTTCTTGCAAAAATTAACACGGTATTGAATGCACTAAAACTGTCCCACTTCGCCACAACTATCTCGATTTACGAGTTGCGGAGAAACTCAGAAAGGCTTTCGTAATTTAGGATCAGCTGATGATTTTTCTAGAGCTATAGATAAAAAAAAAAGAAGACATTTTATCTATCTGGACGTTTTTAGTTCCTCCCTGCTGGGGAATTGATATGAAATCTTATTCCTTTTGTATCATCATCGTTTTCCATCGATATTCCATATTCTACATTATATTGATGATTGCATGCAGCCATAGGCTCATTTGGACAAATCACAATGTACGTTAATCACAGGCTCAGTCCATCCGTTGACTCACACCGTTCACGCTTGACTGCATCGTTTAGTCCATCCTGCTCTTTGCTGACCCCCTGTACAATAAAGACCCGGTGAGACACACATCGATGGACTTTTTGTTTTTCTCTCCTATCTAGGACGGAGTGTACTCTCCATGGGGTCAGGATGTCCTTACGGGGATGACATCACTCTGTTGTCCTTAAGTGCGGGCTGGGGCACTGGGTTAAATGAGGAGGTAAGGTGGGAGGGAGATGCCAGAGAGAAGCGTGCAGTAGCTCGCCTACTAGATCTACTTGTTGTTCCGATCGACTGAACGCCAGGCCAGCAGTGATGAGTGGTGGACACTAGGGATGGGCCGCTGAATTCATATGGAAGGGGCCCTGTAGTTACTGAGTTAGTGTCAGAGGTCATGGGTCATGACCCAGGGGCCTGGGGTCACCATATGAGTTATCAGTTTGTTGAGTAGGCAGGTTTGAAGAGTCACGCTTCGTGACGCTATACCAGAGACTATGGGGTTCAGTTCGATAGTAAAGCCGTAGCGGTGTCAAGGATGGGGGTGGAGGGTTAGACAGAAGGCTACCAGGAACGTATGACTCTGTTCAATCACCACAGTTATCCACATTAAAGTTGTACTGGAGTTGATGGCATTTCTCACACCTTCATATGTCGGTGAAATCGGTGCTTTGGGTACGCGTTATCACGTGTAAGACTTATTTCAAGTGCTCTCTTTAGTAGTTTATCGATATATCAAAGAATATATTTTTTTAGATTGGCCATTATAAAGTACATGTACCAGTACTGAACGTTCATTCGACAGTTATCAAGTATTCAACTAAATTCTAATTGATTTGAGATAAATGTGTATTGGGCTGGAGAGTAAAAGATAAACTTGATAAAGTGTAAGTAAAATTTGGCAAATCTGTCAGAACAGTTAGGTACATGCTATTCAAAGGGGATTTCTCAGCCCATTTTTCATCCCGTTTTCCCTTTGAATCGTTCTCTGGCAATGTCTTAGACTTGCTTAAGCATCTGAGTATGTCACATAACGGTCATGCTATATTCTAGTAATACCTGTGTGGAGAGTCCCTACTTTGAATCTCAGTTTCCTGACACATCTTGTCCTGTTTGTAGGTGCGATGGAACTGTCCTCATGTATAGATAATTAGAACTTCCGCATTTTTAAGGATGTAATTGACAGGTTTCTCTTGGCGACGAGACAAACAGGGAAATAGGATACCGGCACCTATACGATTCTTGGTTTGATAATTTGTTCTTGAAATTTAGCTATAACATAGAGGCCCAATCCCTTGTTAAAATTCTGTATCCACCACTGAAATCAATCCTAATCTAAGTAGACAATGATGTTGACACACCTGTAGCCTATTGGCTAAAAAGTGGATTTGGTCCCGGCGATATGCACTGGTAAAGGTTGATACAAAAATGTATAAAATGGGACCAGGATGTCCCTGCATGGAAGTTACCCAGGGACAAGGTACCCATCATGGTATGTCTTATCAGTGGATTTTGGATCAGTGGATTACCAGTGGATTTTGCCTCAACCAGCAAAATTCAAAATGGCGGCTCCACTGGGCGTCCATACTGAAGCCTATGGAAGATAAGATTTCACATTCTACTTACAACATTGGGACTTGTGCAGTGCGAGGTCTATATCTTGCGTAATCTATAAATAAATTGAACACAATTTTCAGAATCTAAACACCCTTTATACAGTGTAGAATTACATAAGATCGTGGAAGAATATTCTATTCATCTCTTTTTTTCTTTAACTTGAGTCATTAAGTTGAGCAGACAAAGCAACAAGGACCCCAGCGACTAAATATGAAGTGTACTATTTATAATGTACATAAGCAATGGTCCTTTTATCGCTTTACGAGACACCTATAGCTACAGTATCCTGTTACTGGTAAAAAAAAGGATTCACCTTGTGTTGTAATGTTGGATAGTGTTACTAAAGGCAAGCCTTTTGTTTTGCAGACTCACACAGGTGAATCGTGCAGGTATATCTTTTTGATGGCATCACAGGATTGGCCTGGTGGCTCGTTCATTCAGTGTTGGACAGAACCCATTTGGACAGATCCGCCTAACTTTTCTAAACAAAACAGCGATGATCTCAACCTAATACAGTGACTCCTGACTTTAATTCAGGACTTTCCATTCCCAGGAGCATGCAACGCCTGCAGACATTGACGCTATACGATGGAGTACTGTAAGGTTGGATCTTGTGAATTTGGCCAAATTATACAATTTTGGGACAGGCCGTAATGGTTTGTGCTCTGTAAAGTGTTGTTTGGAAAACGCCTCCAGGTCTGGATCTGAATCTGAATTTATTTCAACCGTCTTAATAAAATTTCAAACACAATCCACTTCATTCGTTTACCTACAGATTCATATAGCATAATTCCACCATTACACCAATGCATCAATCTGTTAGAGATATTGGTATCCCAAAGTTTGTCCACAAGCTGCTTATGATGTCCACTTTGCATAAGCCAACGCGTTGATACAAGTGCTCCAAATATCTGTCAGATTTTGGCCTTACTCGTTAGAATCGACTGTACGTTTAAAATAGTCTTGTCCTATACCATAAATATATCCCTGCCTAACATTTATCATATATATGAATTAGATTGTCTACCAACAGTAGAAATGATGAGGTGACACCATTAATCTTGCAGCGCTTTATGAATAAAGTAGGTGGTATTATATATCGTGTGATACAATAGAGAAAAGTCTAACTTTATCGTCCCCCATGCATATAAGTGTCTTGGCAGGCGTCCAAGTTGGCTGGAGGCTGTGCCGCACTGTGCCACAACTGACGTATACACCACCGACGACGTCGTCGTCTCCAGCGTCCTCACTGGTCAAAACATGAGTCCAGCGACGTCCATTGGGCTATTTTTAGTGACAATGTCAGCAGAGAAGTGTTGATTAGCCATGTACAGATGTCCTACATGTTTGTATTGGGATGGATCCATAACCCATAGAGCCCCTGAATCATTACTTTGATGTGCTGCATGTGTGTGTCCGTGTGTAAAGGTGAGAGTGGGGGCGGGACAGAAGGGACATCCCCTAATGAATTAATGAATGGATGCTCAGATATTGAACACATCATTAGGATAAACAGCTTTTGAAAGTTTTGGTATGAAATTGCTGTAACTATATGGAAATTTTTACTTTTGAAAGTTATGGTATGAAATTGCTGTAAATTGGCATTTTTCTTCTGAATAATTATGTTTTTACATAACTTTAAAAAAAGGTAATTAGTAGAAATTTCTCCCGTATGACTCAGAACTAGACAATTGGTATTGCATTGTTGAGATTCGTTTAGGAATTTCCTTATGCCAGTTTATAATGTGGAAGGTAAACAGTAGTCTTCAACTCAAAAATAGTTGTTCAAACACATCCAGATCAACAACCACCCAGGAGGTTGTAATAATAATAATAATAATAATAATAATAATAATAATAATAATAATAATAATAATAATAATAATAATAATAATAATAATTATCATTATACTTATAATCATGTTCATAGATAGATGTTTATTTACGTTTCATTCTCTTACTACTAAGTTACTATACTGGAGCTTACAACAGCGATGGTATACACCTCTCATTATTGGCATTATTTCTGACATTGTTGTTACAACCAGGCATTATGATCAACCATTACTACAAGGTGATCAATAAAGTAAGACCCCCACGTGTGTATACACTAACAACAGTAAACCAGACATTAGCCTGAACTATACGGGACTAGCACATTGCTAATACTAAGAAAATCAGCTAGGTGGCTCATGTAGTCGGGGGCTAGATCATAATTTGGCCTCTTTGTATAGTCTAGTTTGACAACCTGCCAAATAATTACTATAATTGGGATTTTTCTATAAATCATATATATGTGGGTTCTCCATATCAACAGCTTTAAATAGATTAGCCAGATATAGATTAAATGTCTATAATAAATGAGTAATAGATAATTGAAATTCCTGTTTGACACCACATGTAAGCTAATCAGGGCATTGTCTCCCTATCAGGGTTATCACCTTACTTCACACCTGAAACAATAGAGAGGTACTTGGGTTGATTAAGATAGGGGACAGGGTGCAGCTTATCAGTCTTATCACTGCCCATTGTTCTGGAGGCTGATAAGAAATTTACCCAGAATGCCCAGCTCTAGATTCGGGGGCCCAACCAAGATGGCGGCCTCCATAGCCTAATATGCTAATGCCCTATATGTGATAACGTGCCATCACTATGGTATGGCCCTAACTTGCATCTTGGTGGCTAGGTATACAAGACCTCTACTGAGTATTCCATATATAAGTTAACGTTGTAGGGGCATCACTGCTATTTAACAGACTGAAATCCAATTAATACAATTGATGTATTAGTTTACTCACTCATCGCCACAACACGTATACTTATCTTATCCTTCTCTTACCAAAGTAAGGCCGACATAATTGAAAATATGTCTGCATGTATCTGACTCTGTCTGTCTGTCTCTCCCTCTGTCTGTCTCTTTCTCTCCCTCTCACTCTCTCTGCTCAGACCCATAGTGTTCTCTCAAACCCATCGTCCACAAGGCCTCTGATTATAAGCCTCGATATGTGGCTTTGTCAGCCAAAAATGCCAAAAGAGGTAATTTGCAAATTGAAATACCAAGTGAGAATTAAGGCCACCTACACTCTCAGCCCGAATTGTAAATCGGCAGCAGAGACCACTGTACTGGGTACATGACAATCTACTGTAGGGTCTATGGATTTGTACTAACAGCAGGTCCTAGTGTTTTCCAAAAATACACTGCATTGTGCTGTACATAGAGTCGTGCAGACTGAGAGTGTATCATATCAAATCTATTTGATTAAGTTGAGCAATACATGTCTGACAGAGGTTGGTGATTGTGCCAGCATGGTGTGAATGCCAGAGATAGTTGACTAAGGAATGTATTTGTCAAACTACCTCCGTGGATAGCCTCTGAGCTTTGTTTATAAGACTTTGTTCAGTTCAAAATATTATGCAGTATCAAGTGGAGCTAGTCTACTCACATAATTATATGGAGGACCTAAGAAGGTGCCAACTTATGTAGATTACTTCTAGAGTTGAGGATCCTTTAAGGAAAACAAGCAGGTAGTCAATTTCTGTTCTCTGTATCTGATAGGTATTTCATGCCCTCTTATCCACAACAACAACGAAGACATGATTGTGCTTGATTAAACCGGATTGGACTGTGATGTACTGGTAAAGTTTCACGAGAATTGGTCTGATACTGTAAAAAAAGATGCTTAGGTTTTAAACATGTTGAGGTCTAAACATGTTTGAAGTCTCAACACATTGGCTAGGCAGTTGCATTCTTCTTCACCTATAAAGTCTAAATACCAATGATTGAAAACACCTTATAACTCTTGGGTATGAGCTGTGACTTATGCACTGACCAGAGGCTTCTTGCAGCTTATGAAACATTCCCATAGTAGTGTACAGCTTGCACGTGGGTACTTAAAATGACAAAGCTAAACCCTAGGTGCAATTTATATGATTGTCCTGAATTAAGGGGGCCGCCCATGAATATATGAGAGTTTATGGTATAAACAATATATACATATGAGTTAGCTGATTAAAAAGAAAAGAAAAAAGACACTAGGACTATTGATTTCACGGAAATTAACCCGTGTACTGTATGGGAGAGATATTTGGTGAAAAAAAAACAACTCAATGTTGAGTCATGAAAGTGTCATTTCTACTCGAAAGCTTTCAAGGCAACGGGAAAAGTTAATCTCTTTGTACAATGTATACGGCACATGGCTATTGTATTATTGACCAATGGGAAGCATCCCTGGCATTTACTGCGGAGACGGGGGCTGAAGGTGTTAGTCATAGTGCAGTCGGGGTCTAATGGCGGCCTCCATAGCCTAATGTGCTAATGCTGTATAGCTGGTTTACGCCCGCTTCCTCCCCTGAGTCTCACGGGTCCACACTGACTCGTGTTTGTAATTAGAATGCCTTCTGCTACCTGTCAGTGCAGAGGTGATGATAAAGACTCTGAATATCAAATATGAACCGGATAATTCACCTACATATTCCCAAGGCGCCAATGACCCCATACAGAGAGAAAAAAATATTATTTCCAGTGGACTGAACATGCATTACGTGCACGCGCCAAGGTCCCGACAAAGGCCCTAGCAAAAAAAACTTATGAAACATTATGAACCTTACTCCATAGCTTTTCTAAACAAAAGTTCATTATGAAGCTACCTTGTCTACATGATGCCGTCATCCAATTGAGAAGAGTTTGGCAATAACATTCCTCAATTCCTGAATGACAGAGTTTCTCTGACTGACTCTGGTAATTTTCGCGTTGTGGCCTCGACCATGTAACATATCATCACAGGTCCTCGATTACGTACAAGTCGGTATAGAAAAAAATCATGTCACCACCATGCCTTGTGATAGATTACCAACTATATGCATAATTAGATTTTTCATGACTGTGTGAAGTACACTTTGTGCTGAGAAAATACACAACTAATTTTAAGTATGGTCTTCAGGTCGTTGTCCGGGCAATTTTCTATATTGACACGATCCTCATGAGAGGGCCACTTTCAAAGCTCCCCTGCCGCTCATTTGTCTTTTTTTTTTTTGCATTATGTACTACTACACCATACTGACAATCAACGGATGATTACTAAGTATTAGAAGACGAGCTTCAAAAGTTTGCTATCATCTGCCTTGATTCTCCTATGTATAAACCTTAACTGGAGTCGGAGATAATTACCCGTATTCAGAATATTCCACTACCAACGGGAGTATAATTATATTAAGCTAATAGATGATGCATATCGGGGCCCTAGGGCTGTACAGCCCGTGGGCCCTGATATGCATCTTCTATTAGGTTTATACCACCATTTCCTCCATTTTGTATTAATTTCTTACTTGAGATCCAAAGAATATAGCCACGAGAAGGCATTTTGTAAAAGCAAGCGATACGGCCCGGGTCCGCTCTGCACGAAGCCATTGTTTTTGTTCCTTGCCGGGAGAGGTACCGCCGTGTTTACACACACTTTTCGTATTGAATCCAACCATGACAAATTGAGAAATTAACAGGTTCATATCCTTAGACAGTCTAGATAATTCCTCCGTATGTATTATGTCCAATATATTCAAAATAAAGAATCCATTGATTTTCCAAAACGGTCCGAAATTTTTGGCGTCTTCCTCGTACGACGAGCAGATGACCTATATCTACTCCGGGCCACTGACACACTTTCGTCGGACAAGAAGGGAGACGCGAATGGCGGACCGCGACTCGCTTACAATAGAAAAATCATTGGATTCTTATTTATATTGAAGAAAATGGAGAAAATTAGCACGCATTCCTCATCTATGGATCGAATACTTCTTGGGACTTTGATATTATAACATGTCAAGGTTGGAATCAAGACGAAAACTGAGTGAAAACATAGGACTAGGACCCGAGGTTAGAATTTATTTACTTTCGCAATGGGTTTCATCACCGTTTAGTGTGGCGCTATATATGGCTAAGGCCTTCGCCTACCACCACTGCGGCCGGGGTTCAATTCTTCTGAATTTGTATGTCCACCAGCCTTTCCCAAAAAAGTCCAATGACCTCGAAAAAGTATATACCAAAAATTTCAAAAATGCACATGGGTGGTATATGCAGAATAACGCATGGCTGATATGCACATATCAGCACCGGAAGTGCCAGAATCGTGGTATAACCATATATACGTACATGTATATAAGGACTCAGTATGGAGGCCTAGTGGAGCCACCATCTTGAATTTCGCTGGTTGAGCTAAAACCCACTGATAAGACATATCATGATGGGTACCTTGTCCCTGGTTAACACCCGCTTCCAGGGACATGCTGGTCCCATCTGATCAGTTCTCATCAGTGTGTGTCGTCGGAACCAGCTCCAGACCAGCTATAGTGAGCAATAGCCCTAGTATATCCCATCTCATGCCCTGGGGGCACAGCTCTAAAATGGTTGACTTTGCATTGACTGTGCTCTAACTGTGGTCGCACATCAATTGCAGTATTTGCTGTTTGCTCCTGTTGTAATGTATGGGGTTGTCAGAATAATGGGTGTCCATGGCAATAATAGCATGTTTGCAAAACCAAAACGTCCATGTAGGGAGGGCCATAGAGGACCATATATGTAGTAATTATCCCCACCACTGTGTTCAGCATAACGTCACGCTTTGTCTTTCGACACGGCAACCACCCCCTAATGGTATAAGACTCAATAAGAGGAGTGGGGGTGTATATATGATGAATTATAATCACTCCTTCTGTCTCCTTGGGTGTTCCGCGCCACCTCAGCCACGACATGAGACCCATTTAGCTCACAGTCAAAATGTTATCGGCAATTTGCAAGGCAAGTGTCTCATTGTCTGTTTTTTGGACAAGGTGGGCCCCCCTATGATAGACGCATGTTGATTTGTGTAATTACCCACAGGCATGTAGTAAATTCGTCTATTTTCAGTGCTCTTATGGAGTTTGACGTTAATGGGATTTTATTAGTGTATAATTGGGCAGAGGAGAGGACAGTATGAGATATGAGATGATGTTATCAGCGCTATAAGAAGGGATCACTCACCTTGGTTAAGATTACAGGTACATGAAGAATGTCCCTAGACCTGTCCCACTGGCACGCACTGCTGCCAATCACTGAAGATGATCTGGGTCCTTGTCTTCTAGTTACTTTGAGGCTATGGCCATGTGTGTGGAGGCCAGTTGGTCTGTTAAGGTTGGGGGTGGTAGTAACCATTCCTCCAGGTGAATAGGCACAGGTGGCCAATGGTACCACCCCCCTCCAGGTCGTCAGCATAACAGGTGTGTCATTCTATTTTCCACTGTTGTTGTTATCGACCCTCCCTTATGACATATGCTACTCATATTTATAAGGATCTGGACTGGACACTATGGTGGTGTATCTTTATTCTTGGAAATTCGTGGAATGGCCACATTTCCATAGAGATCTCAGATTGAACACAATGCTATCACTTGGGGGGGGGGGGGGGTGGCCATGTAGGGGCTGCCCAGGAAAGGTATCATAATATTTACATGTACTTTTGTATAGTGTGAAACGGGTGGTCGTTATACCATACACGTTGGCCCCAGAGAAAGATCTTTTATATACATGTAAAATATACTGACCACCGGATTTGTATAGATAGATAATCCCATTATGATATACCAATGATGTAGGAACCTGATTAGAAGAGGGGGGTTATTGGGGCAATGCATTTCTAATGCCATGTCGAGAGCTTTGTATACTTTCACATAACATAAACCCAGTGGTTTTTGTCAAAGACGTCACAAAATGTGGAATCAAGACGAATTTTACGACGCTAAGTAAGTATATTTTGAATTGAATTGAAATAATTTTATTTGCATAATTAATCACATACAAGCACCATATGACAGGCTGTATACCAGAGTCATGAACTCCCCATTAAGGGTAATGTAAAGAATGTAGAATATAAGCATTAAGTGTAACAATTTTGTATAGGAACCGCACGGGGTGCATTATCAACCAATCAGATAATTCCCTCTTTTCACTGCAGAATGTTTTGGGTACATTTATGTATATTTGTATTGATTGGCCCACCATGCTAGGTTTTATCAGTGCTTATCTCACTAGGTACCAGATCAAGCAATGGCCGATCCATTGGGATTCTAAACTAAGACCTATAGGCCTACTACATGTTTAATTCCTTTACATACATCTAAACACTATTTACGCTCGAAGGTCAGACAAGAGAAAACACCAGGCCACATCAATGTGATGTTCAAGGTATTCATGAAATGCGGAAGCATTGATGGTTTTGAATTGTCCTCATAAAATCATTGTCTTCTAGATACGGTCGCAACTTCGTTGGCATGTATGTGATAGAGTCAAGGAAGATTAAAGAAACGCCAAAGATAGCATAGACACGGAGATCAGAAAGGGATTCCCCTACAGAAACACATGAGTAGACATATCGATGTATTACCAATAATATGCGGACGCTGCGTCAGAAGTGAGCCTTGACACATTTATAGATGGGGGGATTCCAGGCAGGTGTAGGCCTACCTGGAGACTTGGACCAACCCCTTAGTTGATTCATCCCCAGGTAGGGAATCCCACAGAAGTGGGCTGTCAGCCAGGTTGGCTCCTGTTAGGAAAGAGGGCGTTTGGCACTTACAGGGGCAGATCAATCAGCAGATATAAGTGACATAATTTGCTATTATTAGTTTGAGAGTGATTCACACAATACTAAATGTATAAACCTAATACAGTCATTTATTGCTGAATGGATGGTTCGCGTGGTATGATATTAATTAATTTTTATGCATTGAAAAAAGTACTGTAGCAAATAGGCCTGCAATATCATTATTGAAATAATACAATATCATTTTAGATATTTTTAGATTCTAGTATATAATTTCCAAGCAGGCCGAATGGGGGACGACCACATCAAAATGGTAAGTTTAATTGATCTTAGCATAGGACGACTTGTGTAGGATAAATTCTCTTGTACTATTGTTCTCTAGCAGCTGTTGTCAAGGCCCATACCCCCCAGCATGTAAAAGAACCGTACAGTCCCATTGTAGGTGTGAGGCCAGGTGGTTAAGCTGCTGAAATGATAACCAATTGGGCCGATAGACCTACTCACTATAATTTGTGGAGTAGAAAGGACATGTCTGAGGACTACATGCAGTTAGTGGTATTTGGGTGCAGGGATGTGAAACAACACTTGTCATGTACTTAACATGCACCCAAACCAGCATGATAATAGGACATCCATCCCACCCACACATACACTTGCCCACCCACTAAATGTTCACAGCAATGACTTACCCTCATATGATACAAACCACCTAGGTTCAAACGAGCTTATATGTATGGCAGCTTAAGGGTTAGAGTTCTCTCAACTCAGGTAGGTAGGTGAGGGGACCACAGACAACATGTCCACATCAAAGGACGAGTTCACATCATGCAAACAAGGGTCAACACATCAAAGACCGAGTATCTCCCTTCGATAATAAGTGTTGTTCTCGACAAAGGATCCCCATGTCAGAGAGGCCACTGTCACACCCAATCATGAGAACGTCATTTGGACCGTAACTTGTTGGTGTTACATGTGTAGGGTATAGATACACCATGTGCCGGACACTTATTTTTGTGTAGAATACCTGAATTACAAGTTATATAATATTATGCTGAACTCTCTGTGAATTGCAGTAGGCCCTATAACCCAAGTGTCATTCTTCCCAGTTACAGATATAAAAAAGATACCATAAGGCCATTTTATGTTCCTTTATTGAGTCAACTTACAAACACAGAGATCCCAATAATGTCAAGCTAGTTGGTATTTTTATAGAGAAAAGGATTTTTAACCTGAATATCTTTGGACCATGGAACCTGAAACTCAGATTTCTTTTTGGACTGAGCCAAGCCAAACAGTACATTACATAGAACAACTTTGCTGTGCAAAAGCAGTGCTGTACGTGGCTTGCATTGTGAGAAATTGGCTCACAGAGAAATCAGAGACCGTGTATTTCACAACTTTACTAGTACAGGTTCTCTGGAGAAATCTTGTGGCTTATGGAAAAAGTGTGCATTTCATAGGGACATACAGTGTCGTATGGAGTTAAAAAAATAATAACGTTTTCCATAATTAAGGCAAAATCTTGTGCATTCCCTGTGGCATAGCTTATATAATTTTGATCATTGATTTTCTTGCATTACCGTAAAATCCTGCGCATAAGCCACAGCTTACAGACCATTTTAGTTTAGAAGGAGAGAAAATTGAGAAAATTATGGACACTATAAGGGACAAAGAGAAAATCGCTTGTGAGGAAATCGAAGGTCTTATAGAAAAAGTGATTATGGACTCCAGAGGAGACTATACCCCATCACCCAAGAAACACTTCGACCATTTCTAAAACTCTTTGTACATGTATAAGGTATTCATGGGCTTCATTGACACAATTCGAACCAAATCTCCCACATGTCACCTGAATTTACAAAATACTCAGTAACGACAGATGGATCAAGACTCTACTTGTACCGATACAAAAAAGCTCAACACTGAAGGTAAATCAGATCATTTAGCAATCATGTCTAATTTGCTTTCGAAAGTTAGCCAAGAGAAGTTAGTTCTGAGTTACTCAGTTCTTTCGCAATACTTTACCGGACAATACAACACCCCCAAGACAAAGTTATAACAAAAAGGTGCTTCTAACAAAGAAATCCTTTGGTGTGAGTGAGAAAAATACTTCACACGTTTGTACAAATATTTACGTAGGTCTAATGTTTTAAAATACAGATGTCATTTGAACGGGATGCAAGTCATTAGGAAGCGTTAACAGGAGGACTCATGAAGGACCCTATTCTCATTGTGGAATGATTGTGTTAATGATCCAGTTCAGCATCACAATTTTTGCGATTCCCTGTGTGTGGGTGAGGGGGGGGGGGTCTGTAATACAGTTGTGCATTTGCAACTACCAGTAAACCCCGAAACTGTGAACACTATGTTATTCTAACAGTTTCACTAGCACTCTTAAAAAGGAATAAAGATGCCAAATGCAAACTGTCTATGGAGTTTGAAACTATCTGTCCTCTTCATTGGATGAAACTGCGTCAAAAGCTTACCTCATAAGGCATTTCATAAGGCATTATATATACAACCTGTCAACCACTGTACACCAGGCCTGAAGGCCTACTTGGATCAGTCAATTCTAGAAAATTGTGTAGGGGTGGGTAGGAACCTTTTGGAGTTTCAAGCAATGTATGTTGCCATCCCGGGTTGTCATTCCCTCGTTTTGCACCCCTCCGGTAATGCCATGTTCTCTGATTATCCAGGGTTGCGTCTACAGAAAAAAAGTCCAAACTATCATGCATGTAGTACATTAGATCATCAATGTTTTAGGGCCAGTTCATTTGGTCCTACTTGGATATATGCATAGATCACAGTTCACCCTTATTGGGGAAGCTCTAATGCACCAGAATAAATCTATGACTGTAAACCATGAATGACAACAGAGACAAGATCTAGAAAACATATACACTTAGAACTGTAGAACTGCATTATCTTTGTGCTTTTGTGGGCTACACAGTCCACAATCCACAGTCAGAATGCCGGAGGATTTTCACACAGGATATATCAGATATTTTCAAATCATGCTGGGGGATTATCTTTTATTTCCATTGGTTGCTAAAATGCATTGTGCTTCTTTTTAGGAAGTGCCCACATTTCAACCTGTTCGGGACTTGGATAAAGGTACCGGCAAGTTGAGCATATTATAAATACTAATTTCACCCCCAGGGCAAAGTTATAACAAAAAGGTGCTTCTAACAAAAGAAAGGTTTTGCTGTGAATGAAAAAAAAAGACTTCACATGTTTGTAATTTTTTTTACGTAGGTCTAATGTGTTAAAATACAGACGTCATTTGAAGGGGATGCAAGTCATTAGGAATCGTTAACAGGAGGACTCATGACGGACCCTATTCTCATTGTGGAATGATTGTGTTAATGATCCAGTTCCGCATCACAATTTTCACAATTTTTCGCGATTCCCTGTGTGTGGGTGAGGGGGGGGTCTGTAATACAGTTGTGCATTTACAACTACCAGTAAACCCCGAAACTGTGAACACTATGATATTCTAACAGTAAACCACGAATGATAATTTTAATGAATAGAGAAAAGATCTAGAAAACATTCTGTGTAACTACGTTATCTTCGTGCTTTGATGGGCGGCTAGAGAGTGAGAACGTCAGATGATTTTCACACAGGATATATCATATACTTTCAAATCGTGCGCGAGAATTTCCTTTGGTTGCTAAAATGGTTTGTGGTTCTATTCAGGAACTGCCAACATTTTGTCCTGTTCGGAACTTGGATAAAGATATACCGGCAAGTTGAGGGTACTCTGCAGCTATAAAACAGAGGCCCGCTACAAAGGTTCAATTTCAGGACAGACTTACGTATTGAACAGGCCCGCAAACTTGTAAAATGAATGTAATATGTGTATAATGTGTATAGGATCCAGAAGGGGTGGTCTAAGGGGTGGTGGGGGGGGACACAACAATAAAAATTCAGTCTAGGGAGGGCACAGTCAGGGTTCAGCATATTTCCTATAGTTAAGAGTTTTACCACGGGCTTCAGGGAAGACGGGGGGGGGGGTGCCCCTGGATCCGCTATTGAATTCCGTTACTGGCCATGATATAATGGTAAAGGTTCACGAGAATTGGTCTGAGTGATGGTTATCTCACTCGGCTCCACCGAGTGAGATAACCATCACTCAGACCAGTTCAAGTGAACCTTTACATTTATCTCATGTCGTTTTAGTGAGATATGTTTCAAAATCAATATTTTGGCACAAAATAATGAATCAACCATATCATTTAGGATTCTGCAACTGACCGTGAAATATGGGGTAGGTGCATTGCACGAGGGTGTCCAATACAGGGTTCCTTAGCTAAACCTATGGAGCTTAACTATTTAACTTGAGATTGGGCGGGGGGGGGGGGTATCTCACGGGTGTGTGAGACGAGGCTTATGTGTTAAACCTGTTGGGCATCTGTATTTAACATGGAACAAAAATATTCACACTCAATGTAATAAACAAATCACTACTATGATAAGCGCCCCTCCCTTCTCTAAGTTCGTAGGTGCCTTTTCTTTAGACCTGAGACGCAAGCCATGGATCATGTGTTTGAGATGGGGGATATCACTAGCTGGATTGTTCTTCACAAAATGTCACGTGGAAGTGTACCTACCCCCTTTGGTACAAGAAAATACCTATAGAACTGTAACTAGTCAATTGAAAAAAAAAAAAAAAACGATCTAGGAGACACTTCAACTCTCAACCATCGTACGGATCTGCCATAGATTGTTAGGGAAATTCGCTGCGAAAGAGGAATGTTACGGGGGAAAACAACTAAGTCTAAGATGCCACAAGTTGCTGAGGCAATCCAGCAGTCTACTTCTCATGTCATGTGGAGACCACTTACAGCGGTGAGATGCCGAAAATGAAATTCTCTGAAACGTGCTTCAGTTTGGACTTCTTACTTGGTCGGATCTTGAGATGGCGGATTAGAGTGTAGACCCAGGGGGGGTGAGGTGGGGGGGGGGGCATGGGGGACATCGAGGGGGAGGGGGTTTGCAGAAACCACTCAGCTGACACTATCATCCCATTGTTGTGTTTGATATTTGCCCTAGAGAATTCAATTTTTGGAATGTGAAATCAAAAAAGAAAAAGATATTGATACAAACCATCATGATGCAGTGCATTGTTAAATTGTAATTTGTGATCTTGAGTAGTGGAGGAGTGGGTTTGTAGTTCCCAGAGGCATGGGGTGGGCGTGAGGGTAATTATATATACAATACATACTACCTAATTGGGGGTAGTGGTTATAGCATTAGGAGAGGAGATTAGTGAGAGTATGTCTGGCAATTTCCATTATATAAACAGGAAGTCTTTGGCTACTGGGATCTTGTCAGTTATCAATAAAGATGAAAGGTAATGCAGACCTCTGAGCTACAATATTAGATTGTTAAACAAACAAGGATAGATTTATACCTTGGAGAAACAATAGAATGTTTGTATATTATGCACTTGAAAGGAAAACTATGCTAAATGATTAACTGTAATAACAGATTCTGTAATCAGAGATAGTGGAAGTACCCTTGACACTTGATGGTTGGAGTACAGAGGCCTAAATTAATACTATAGATGCCTACTGTACACTAGAATGGCCTGGTGGAGGCAGAAGTTGAATATGACGGATTATAGAGGGCAAATTCAATGCTAAAAGGTTGGTTCCTTGTCTAAACATGGCCGATATAGTGAGGGTGACGGATTATAGTATGACGGAGTAAGGAGGGTTGACTGTATATGGCTTCACAACAATATCTAGATAGTGTTTTACATCAGGATAGTTATCAAAAGGGGTCCATGGATCAATTCTTTAACAACCTTTTGGTGTCCAGGGTTTAATTTTGACATTGGGATATTGAAATATCCACAACTTGCAAAGGGATAAGATATCAGAAATGCAATGTCAGACCCCCCCCCCCCCCTCATATAAATGGTTAAGAAATTTCTCAGTGGATTTACAGGAACCATCTTTTTGAAGACAAAAAAAAAATCGCAGATTCCTGAGATTTCTCACCCCTGATTTATTAAGATGTAGTCAGCCCTCGTTTCCTCAGATATTGAAAGTGTAAGGAAAATTGTCTGAGGAAGCAAATTATCTGAGGACTTAAGTCCAAATATAATAGAAAACAGAGGTAGTTCCAGATTTTCGGTCTGAGTTAATGAGGGATCTGAGGAATCAAAGGGTCGAGGAAGTGAGGGTTGACTGTATATTATGCGGGGCTGTTGTTTCAGGTAACGATATTAGAATAATTCTTATCATAGGTGTGCTTATTGCATCGAATATGCTAGTATCTTTGGCTGACTTATTGCATCGAATATGCTAGTATCTTTGGCTGACAAAGGAGAAACGACTGAGACAAGTGTATATATGTTAATTCACTGGACAGGAATACTTTTATTGACTGTACACGGTACACTTAGTTGAGGCTCTGTGTGTAATGGCTTCCCGACTGGCTCTTACCAAAGGTGAAGAAGCCACCGTCTGCCGCCTGGTTATTCGTGCAACCTTCACGACAGGCCACAAAGCAGGTACAATACCAGCAGGGCGCCAAATGATAGCGCCTAATGGGTCTTCTATTGGTGGGGTCTGTACAAGGATGGATGTATGGAGGATGAACATGAAGCAAGAGTATACTGGTAAGTTCTCAAAAGGAAAGTCGGTCTCTGGTATCTGTGGTAGTATTTTCTGGCTGACAATAAATAATGCTAATAGAGCAAATAAATTACAAAATATACCAGTTTTTTGTTATTTTCATGACCCCTGCATCAATGGAGTACCTACTGATCTTTTTTACATGTTAGTTTAGGTATACTCTCTTGAGCTAGGTGTCTTCAGTGAAATATTTCCTCCTTTACTGAACAATGTACTTCATTGGACCGACAAAATCATTTTTGTTTCATTTTTATGAACCGAATAAGGTCAATCTAATGCAAAGTGATGTATCAACAAGTCGTTGACCACCTGCAGTTATTTAAACAAAAGAAAAAAATTCTATTGATGGTGCAATTAACAACGTCAGTCTTAAGAGAAGATTTTAAACCCGATTTTACTCTGTTTGTCCGTTTAAATTTTATTATTCGATAGATCACAAGAATGACCATATCTGACAGATTATTGAAGAATTAAACTTATAAAGAACAGAAACATAGTTTTGTTGGTGTCCGTATGGGAAATGCAACCTGATTACCTAAATTTTAAAGAAAATGTGACATTTTGATTAATTAATTTTCCCTAATGAAATGTTACACTGAATCGTATAGAATTGACTCGTTTCTAACATTTCTTATTCTTCAAAATAGACCGCTTTGTGGCCACTTAAGCAGTGCCAATGGACAATACTTAAAACTATAACTCTTTCTCTCAGTACTCTCTACCATCTAGACACCTCAATAGCTGCTTTCAATGTTGTAAAAAATTACTCCAGCAAAATAGGAACTTCAATACAATGGTGTACTAATAAGCCGTATTTACCATTGCAACTAGCACAAATATAAAAAAAGAAATTACTGTACATCGAAGGTCGCCAGCGTTACCGTTGCAGGCCAAGCCGGCCTGGACAGAAACTGTTCGCTGAATCACTTCTACATCATATTACGAGTAATGAGTGAGTTTCTGTCATAATTGCGAGGGCACTAGCAACCACAGTGATCGGACACATAGGGAAGGGGCAGGAAGAAGACGACAGAATGCACTCAAAAAGACTTTACAAGGGAGTAAACTGTATTTCCTCCATTTACCGGACACTATGACAGAAAAAAATTAAATTAAACACACGTTGAGTCTCTCCAACGCTAACGACAGTAGGCTGAGACTTGAAACAACACGTCCAAGGAAACTATCATCTATTCCGACCGACTAGTTATGTACAAGGGTCCTGCCCGCCCCTCCTGTAGGCAGTGGAGACGCCAACTTGGCGTTTTTTTAAATCCATTTAGGGGCTACTGTTAGCATATCTGTGTTCATTGGAGATCTGCAGAAATGACCTGTGCCCTATCAGGTCACCTGTAGAGCACCTCCACGGGGCTATTATCTAGTATCAATGCCCTTTTTGTACAGTGGTTATACATTTATACCTCCCGTGTGAAGGTTTAAGCTGCGCCTCGGCCAGGGCTTCTACCGTATGGCATACCGTCTTTAAACAAAGTAATAGTTGTAGTAGATGTAGAAGTGGGAGTTACATATACACAATACAACAGTCCTTGTTTGTAGTACATGTAATAGTGGTCCTTTAAAGCGGTCCCTGCAGCAGCTACAAAAAGTACTGCTGCGCCATCTTAACATCCACCTCTGTCCGTTAGTAATATGTGAAAAGACTATGTACACTTTTGAAACAACCCTCGGGTTCCTCATCACTGTTTTGTGAATGGATGCATGTTCTATGTCTGTTATGTGTATAATGTATGCCTGAGGCGCCTGCCATCAATCAGAGCGTCCTTTTTTTTTTGTGTTCATTTATTTATGTAGAAATCTGATGAGTTTGTTGCCATGGTCACTCAGGAACCAGTCCTGCTTTCACTGTCATAATTTACATAAGAGGACTGGGCGCAGTTCCTCAGATTTATTTCTGTGTGTATTATGTATTGTTCTGTTTCTCTTGTGAAAACTATTCATTCATCTTCTTGTCTGCTACAGCACAGAACTCGATCATCGTCTCAGTGCAGACAAATTGAGCTGAGTCAGCATGTGTTTCTGTACAGTTCGAGTTCCATTCTTCATCAAGGAGTGTACACAACCATATCCACTAACAACACAATATACAAGACAAACCTTAAAGGTGACTGTCACAGTAAGAGGGTGCAAATGGCACCTCACTTTACGGACATGGCAGTATCAATGTTATCATCATCAATTATTGTACACCAAGAATAGTTATCTGGCAGCATTCTGTTTCTATTGTGGGCGAACACGAAATTTGAGCAGCGACAGTCGCAGCAGCGTTGATATTTAAGCTGGGTGGGGGTAGAAGCAAGTGCCACCACAGGTAATGAACATGACCACCACAATCTTTCTCCTCCTGTAGCTTGAGATTCATGTTGAATATACCTATCAGGGATACCTTCCTTCTGGGTGGGTGGCAGTGATGGGGGGTCTCCTGTGTGCTCCCTCTCTGTATGGGGGTGGTGATGGTGGATCTTCCCCCATCTCTCCCTGATTGGTCTCTACTGGATTGACGGTGCTGTTATGACCTACTGTGGCCGAGTTCCCAGTACCGACTCCAACGGCAGGTGAGCAGCTCGGGGAGCAGCTCCAGGAGCAGGTCATCAAGGTGGTCGTCCTTGGTTTGATGGGACAGGAGACAAACGAATGGTGCTATGAGTGTCTCAGTGCTGTTGCTAATGTTGGTAGTCTCTCACCATCTTGTGGCTGCCTGGAGGGGGTGGAGGCGGTGGGGGTGGCAGCCCCTGGGGTGGGTAGCTGGGGTAGCCAGGACGACCTGGGGGTGGAGGGTGTGGGCCGGCTGATGGCGGGTATTGTGGGTGGGGAGGAGGTGGTACAGGTGGATAGGCATTACTATTGTAAGGGGCAGCGTGAGGGTGGGGGCCTGTGGAGGAAGCTGGAGGGGGTGGGGGAGGGGGGGGAAGTTGCTGGTGATGGTGGTTGTGACGTGGGTAGGGTGGGTTCTGTGTGGGTAGATTATTATATTGAGATGTGGAAGAAGCTTGAGAGTAGGGCTGACTTGAGGGAGGGTTGGGTGGGCCGCTGCCATGACCGCGCGCACCATGTGCGGATCCTGGGTAAGGGTAGCCAGAACCTCCTGGGTTAGAACCGCATTGACGCTGCTCTGGAAGCAAAGAAAACACAAACGGAATTAGTCACGAAATCAAGATGATTTCTGGCGAGGTTACTCAGTTCAATTAAAGATTCTATCAGAGAAGACAGTCCTATCACAATGAGGCTCTTGAAATACAATTTTACAATAAACCAATGTAGAGCATGCATCCTATGTTGATTTACAGATCTGATATCATGGATATACAGTCAAATCATATCCTCTTCGTGTACTATTCATTGCTTGTTAAGTACAGGGGCATCAAAGTACACTTCATCATGACAAGTGGATCACATAGCCATTTGCCACCCGAGAATGTACGGGTATTTAGTCTTTCGAATGTAATACCACAAGTAATACATATAATCAGGGAATGCGGTCGGTGCCCTTTTCTTTAATTCTATTTCAATTTTTTTCATCTTTTCTTTTTCCAAATAGATTATCCCCCTCCCAACCAGTGGTATTCTAGCTGGGTAGACAGCCATCTATCTGTGTTTTGACGCTCGTATAATAATCAAATACGATAATGATAAACAAACAATACTTAACAGAATTATTTACATAGGTAGCTTAAAAAACAACAACAACAACAAAATATTATCATTCCTCCTGATTAGAGTTACTGAACTGGTCTGGTTAGAAAATCGTCAGTAGGTCAAAGTGGTGTGACCTAGGGGTCACACAATCAGAATAAAGTTCACCAGTGGCAATCAGAACAGGTAGAGCGTTTGTCCACAGCGTCCCCTGGTGGTAGTTGGGGTAAGTTAGTTAGGCTGACCCTGGGGTCACAGAGGTATAGGAAGTTAGCGGTTTATGGTGAGGTTTACATAAAGGGCCAACTGGTGGGG
This sequence comes from Acholoe squamosa, assembly GCA_949317995.1. NCBI lineage: Eukaryota > Metazoa > Annelida > Polychaeta > Phyllodocida > Polynoidae > Acholoe > Acholoe squamosa. The sequence goes on along the minus strand of OX439035.1, from coordinate 73,756,553 downwards.
TCAGGACCTATGGCGTGTGGGGTATCGCCTCCAGTCACGCCCCCTCCCTTCTTTTTCCATTGGACCCCTGAGGCTGCAAGACCTGTCTACGATATCACACAATGGTTTGAGACAAGGGAGAACAGTGAAGCTAAATCCATCCTTCCCTTCTCATATCTCAACATTCAATCCAAGGTTATGGCTTGCCCATCTGTGCGATAGCCCCCCCCCCCCACCAATGTTCCTGGCTGGTCACAAGCATGTAAGACTTGTTTTCTGTGTCGTATAACCGGAATAGTCAGTCAAAGAACATCTCCAGGATAGACATACTATTTATGATTTGTAACATGACTCAGGTCAGGGGTCAAGCTACTGACCACGCCCCTGTCCCCTATGCGGACCACGCCCACAAACACAAGGGCCCTACACCAAACTTACACCGGCAGGAGGTGGCACCAGGCACCCCACTGCTAATAAGCAGAGATACTTAAAATGACCATCGTTGGATATAATTTATGTGGTGTATCTATCCTAATTTAAGCCACTGTCTACCTTTAGCTCAAAATTAAAGGTAATGTACATGTACACTTTCTCCATCGATATCAACTTGAAACCAATGCCTTTTTGACATAACATTTTTGGTGGATTTCACCCAACATCCGATGATTCGACCCCCCTCCCCCTTTCCCCCAATCTGTGTAGGTGATATTCTGGAATTGGCACAGTACAAAATGTAGTATTATGGGAATTACATTGCTGTCACACATGCCAGTGATGCCATGCTGCCATCTGTGGGAATCTTCCATGTTACGGTTTGCCGCTTGCTAGCCTTTCCTCTCCTTGAAATATCAGCCACATTGTATACATACATTATATTTATGTACAAAACAGGAATAATGCCACACTGCAGGCTGGGGCAAGCAGACCTTGCATAGTTCTAGCGCCGCCCGACGGCTGTGGACGCCGTCCAAGGTTCCTACCACCTTGTGTCGGCCCAGTCTGACCCATTTGGACGAGGTCCAGTCTGAGGTGCCATGGCCGATGGAAGAAACTGGGACCCCCCCCCCCCCATGCTGCTTTAAAACTACCTCATCCAACCTTTATACATTATGCCTCCCTATACCCCCGATTGTCTATCGATGATGATCTTCTAATGTAACCTATACTACTACGTGTGTATTATTAGTGGTGTCTTGCATGTCAAGGCGCGACAACTGCAGTAGTGTTCATGTAGTATTCCAAGTTAGCAGGTTGTCCCATGGGCGCCGCCATTACTGAAGCTTGTTATCAGCGAGTTCTACTGATAACACCTATCAGATGGGTACCAGTTGGCCCCCGAGAGGACAGCAGTGAATAGTTGGTCTCATTTCATTGGCTGATAATCAAACCAGCTAAGGCCGTATAGTGGAGGAGGACGGTATCACCAATTGGCTTTTATGTAAATCTTAAACCAGCTCAATGGAATTTCAATGCCAAATTTATGTCTTTACCAGTATCAGTATTTTACATCAGCGCATTGGCACTTTAAGACCACAAACTATTTTGGTGGCTACCTTCACAATTGATGAGCAGTGTCTATGAGATAATAAATATCCTTGGTTTAGATATCTTTAGGCTATACTTGTTATAAAACCCTACCAAGGACACGCATTACAAAACACCATCATCATGTGATACACTTATTGTTGGCTATACCCAACCGTTTCCCAGCGATGACCATAATAGGTAGACTCTACAAACACCCAAAGTAGCGTTAAAGGGGTTTCAAATAGCGGTCTGGTGCAAAGTGAAAAATAACACAATTTTGGTGTTCCCAGCTCGGACCTCTTTCATAATTCTGTTTTTAAAGAGTGGGGTGCTTGTGCTGGCGTGACCGGCGTGAGAGCTGCGTGCTGGAGGCTTTGTGTGACATGTCTCTTTTGGTGACCACCGCCTAGTTACCAGACAACATGCAGCAGCTCCAAGTCGGCGCCTGTTGCAACTGACCACATCATTATGTTCTCCACGCCCGTTCTCACACCCCAAATCGTTGGACGCCCATCGCCGCCCTTCAAACAAACCAAGCCTGTTTGCAGCCCGTTGCTGTTAGATTCTTTTCAGACTTCATGAAGCAGTAACAATATTTTAGCTAGGGTAGCAGGCGGCTAATTTGGGCGTCGTTCAGTATTGTTTCTGGAGAAGGGCCAGGGGCAGCGCCCCCACCACTCTCTACAGTGAAGTCTCCACCATGAGCGGTGTGGTCCATACATGTAACAAAACGTAGCGGCCCCCATCTAAACAGACTTAAATCGCCAGTCATTATTATATATTGCAACTCCTATGCGTGTATCCTGGAGGAGAGAAAAGCCTCTTTACTATAAAAGGGCGATTTAATGCAGTTTTTCAGTTAGACATATAGAAAGCCTCACCTTGACGGTTTACCCCCTACCTATCTCTACACCACCTCCCCACGCATCCTAAAGGGCGCGGCAGTGGGGCCTACTCAAAGAGGGAAAGGTAACAAATAACAGTCCATCACAATAAATGTGAACTTATCACTTTAGTGTATGTCATAAAGGTGGAATGAGTAGGGTAGTAGTTGAGGGCGTTGACACAGGTCGTCAGCCGCCGTATCGGACCGCCCCGTCCCGCGCTGTCTGTGCATACCTGTCGCTGTTTGGGGATGGAGAGGCCATTAATCCCCCCCCCCCCAACCCTACCCAAGATCCTGAAATCCCCTCACAACACATCTAAACACATGCTTATAGAAGCCTAGACCCATACCCAGCGGGTCCACCATTTTGAATTTCGCTGCTCGAGGTAAAACCTACTGATAAGACATGTCATGATGGATACCTTTTACTTGTATATGTCCCTGGGTAACATCCACTTCCAGGGACATGCTGGTCCCATCGTATCAGTTGTTTTCAGTGTATGTCCAGTCCCGCTTGAAGCCAAGAGGCCTGCCTGCATGGAGGTAGCGTGATGGATTTTAACAACCAATGACAAAATTCCCTTTATTTACTGCAGACTTTTCATGATGAATTACATCTCAACTGGTAACTATCACTTGGCTGTTATAAGTGTTCACACCGACCTAGCGCGATACAACTTTGACCAATCAGAAAATTCCCTTCATTCTGTGCAGACTGTTAAGGGTGCATTACATAACACCTGGGACCCATCACCTGACTAGCATCAGTCCTTATCTCGCAAGGTACCAGATCAAGTAGGGTTCACCCTACTAAGGATCCCGCTACACGAGAATATTGTAAGGTATTGGATCAAGCAATGGCATCTCCACTGGATGACCTGGAACCTCAGTATTGGGTGTAAGCGGGAGTGGAGCTGGTACTGGCGACTTGCACTGATAAGCTGATAAGATTGGGACCAGCATGTCCCTGGATGTGAATGTAATACACATGTATAGGGACAAGGTACCCATCATGACAATGCCTTATCAGTGTTTTTGCCACCTTTGGCATAACCAGCGAAATTCAAAATGGTGGACCCACTGGATATGGGTCCAGGCTTCTAGCAGAATTTAAAATGGCAGACCCACGGGACGTCCATATTAAGCCCTATAGCAGACCCCCCCCCCCTCTTCCCATCCTCACTGTTCACTCACATTCCCCATGCACCATACATGTACACAGCCTAGGCGTGTTTATTGGAGAAGTAGTTGGAGGAGGGTCTGCGTGCATAACTTGCCACATATAAACCTTTACTGTATGTCTGAGTAGGGTAGCTGCACCAAAAGCCGCACTATGACATAGACACAGGCACACAGGAGGCAGTATTAGGGATCCCTCCCCCCCCCCTTACAGACACCACCACTCCTCCAGCGCCTCCTTCACCCTTGGTCTTCTGGTCGTGGCCGCCGTTCCCACAGACGCCGGGGGCCAGCGGCTATTTCGGCACAGGTCGCTGCCACTGAAAGCAGTCGCCACAGATGTTGACTAGCCGCCGCGCTACACACGCACAATAGTCTAATAAGACATCATTATGGCGCGGGTTGGGGTGGTCTTAGATGGGATCAGTCCAAGCAGAAACTGTCAGCCGACCCTAGGTTAACACGCTGTATGTATAGCTGTGTCCAAACACATAGTCTATGTGGCCCACCATGGGAGTTTGCTGATAGTAAAGCGCCCAATGAGCACTGTCTGTTATCGGCCTCCCACCCACAGGAGCAGATGCTAGCTACTCTCCTACCAAACTCCTTATCTACAGCTAAGTTTAAATGTCCAATCTAATGGTTTAAAAGCTTCAAGTATATTATTTGACAAGTTTTCAGTTTTGACAGGTAATTGTAACACTTTGCCAGCGTTTTCCTTATTTGCAATCGCCGATGTAACAGCCTAAGAGTTTCTACGAAGATGATCACAACAGTGTGCATCAAATCATCCTCTTCTTGGATAAATTCAAATCGAACGCAATCTCTTAGAAAACGACATGTATAAGAACTCATCAACAATGGGACTCAATTCAAAAACACCACATGGGGATTACTGCAGTCGACAAGTTTCTCATGTTTTCCCCTTCTAAGGTTGAAAGTATCGTAGCATTTTTTTTTTTTTTTTTTTTTTACCAAAATGGCCATAAATATGTCATTGGTAAGTGCTTTGGATAAAGTTGTCAAAGTCTCTTTCAATAACCTCCCAGGGGCTGTTGTATCTGTACTTTTTATGTTGTATTTGTTTAATATTAGTGAACCATAGAGCACAGACAAACTGGGACAGTTTAGTGCAGCACAAGAACATCTCAAACGTAAAATGGCAGTGATTTTATTTTTCGCATTGATTTCATTTGAATTGAGTCGTTAGCTTAAGAAGCAAGGTTGGAACCCAGTGCTTACGTGCATGCTACTTCAGATCTTAGGTTTTTTTTTTGTTTTTTTTTCTTTCTTTTTTTAGTTCTTGTCCTTTTCATTTCTTTCAAAGTGACACTCAGAAAGACAAGGAGAGGGCTTTCTGACCGCAACAGGGTCACGTTTTTGAACCACCTCTTAAGCTGCTTCCCCTAACCCCTGGAGGAAAAATCAAGCTAACATCGCTGGAGGCGAGTAAATGCAACAGCTCACAGGAGGTGAGAACCTTGTTTGTGTCCAGCACACCTCGTGGTGACAAAACTGCGTCGTATCTTTTTCGCCGGGAGCCCCCAGGTAGACGACTTCAATGCTTCAAGTTCAGCAGTAGCAAAACAGACCCATAAAGTGTGCATTAATTGATGGCCACACGGACAGGGCAGATTGATGACAAGACATAAATCACGCTGCTGCAGGTGGGGGAGGCTGTCTGCTGAATGTAGGGAGGGTGGGGACGGGGTGAGGTGCTGGACATCCAGGTGTGTCTCAGGTGAGGAGGTGGGCGGTGGTCAGTGGTATAGTGGTCAGGGAAGGAAGGGGGAGTGGGAGGCGATGGCCTTAAGGTTACCCTTACACAAGATGGCATCTTTGCCTCTGGGGGCGTCTGGGGTCACCTGGACATTGGTACTACTGCTCTATGGATGCACTATTCCATAGACAGACCCCCTCCCCCCACCCCCCCACACACACTAAGTTTGATGACCACCCATAGTGGTTTGGGCTATCCTTTTTCAATCCCCCCTCCCCTAAATCTCCAAGTCAAATCTGCCTCTCCCCACCTTACTTTTCAAAATACCAAGCTTTGTGCTGCAGGCTGGTGTATGTGTATTGCTGGTGGTGGTTGGGGGGGGGGGGGTGCTGGATGCGGCTGGTTGCTGCTGTGTAGGTGATCAGTAGTACTAATGGGGCTCACCTGGCTGCCCTCAGGTCAGGGACCAGCCACGCCCAATTTGTATCAGTCAGCCCCCCCCCCCCACGCCCCCTCCTACTGTTCCATCTTTCCCGCCACATAAAATTATACCATCCATGACTACTGCGCTTCAGCTCATCCTCTTTCCCACCAGTTTAGAAATCTTCAGAATGTTCCTGAACATTGACCAACATATATGTTGGAATAACCGCTTCTACGTGGATCTCTCTGCAGTCTTCCCAAACTCTGATCTGACATTAGATCTATAAGCGTTATGAGCAGCCATAGGTCAGACTTCATAAATAATATCAGTCACGAAATAATGCACGTTCCACAAACTGATTCATGGGCTAAGTTATAATGTACATTCCACAGCCGCAGACATATAGGCTGTAAATCAGAAACACAATATACATTGTACCTTCTCAGATAGTACCACACTGGAAAGATCTTATTAGGGCGCCACCCCAGGGGCGCCACATACTCTGACATTTGCTCAAATCTGTAGGAACGGTGCTTATGTTCTACTACATACATGTAAACCCTATTCTAACCCATACTAGTGCTAACCTAGCACCATCTAGAAAAAATCTCTGATGGGATCATCTCCTACAAATTTCTGTCAATGAATTGTCTTTAAAGTATACACATGTGTAAGCTAGTGTACTCTATTGTAAGAACTGCGGCTATGGCATAGTACAAGTATATAACATAGTGTACTGATCTTTTTTTTTGTGTGTGTGTCGGGGGGGGGGGGGGGGTGCAAACGCCCCAACTTAAAACACCCGGCTTAAAACATGTGTAATGATTTGGTTTCAACTCAGCAAGCACTGTGAATGATACTTGTTTGACTGGGCGTCGTTGGAGGGCGCTGACCACAGGAGGCGACAGTGAACTGCCGACGTGTCCTTCCGGGGGCAGCAGGGTCGTTGTGGTGGGGACTTGCACCCCGGGGGTATAATGCCAGCACCGCTACACAAGTTAACCCTATTATGTCTGATGGGCCTACCTCCATGTAGTAGTTTATTAGTAACAATACATGTAAGGTCATAGGGCACCTAGTCCTTCCGCATGTACATTGATATAGTCTGAATAGGCACAGCTTTACTTTAAAGTAAGAGAGTGATAACATGTACATGTAGTGTCTGCACCACGGATGCATAGCCAGAAGTGTGAACTTCAACGTATAGATAAAATGTAAATTGTCCTCCAGATAGGGCTTACAATACATGTGTACACGTTTTTAATATTCCATTTAACTTGCAGTGTGGCTCCATTCTCTGGAATGGTCAATGGAGAAATGCTTAAAAGTTGGGCAACTTTTTTTAAGCAAAATTAATATCATTTGAAGGATTTTCTTGGGGAATGAAGGCATCCCAGTAAATTTGAAGAATGGTATCTGTTCTCACATCACTTTGCTGAAGAGACGTGCGACGATCCTTGGATGTGAGAAATATATGTATCTATTTACCCATCACTGCCCCCCCCCCTCCTCCCCATGATGGAGACGCCCACCCTGTTCTGTCCTTTCCCATCCCCACATCCATCCTACCCTTTAGTCTCGTCAATTTGGTGACCTCTGCCCCACCACAAATTGTCCACTTCCGCAGCAAAGTCTCCATGTCTGCTGCCCGGTGGTCTCCAGTCGCCGCCTCATCTGTATTCACCCTACCCCGTCTCCGCCCACATCCGAAATCTCCACCCCTCCCTTAACCATTGACTCCCTTCCCTATTGCTTTCACCCCCAGTCCGTCTGTCCCCTGTCTCATGACCAATGCACTGGTTTAGGTACAGGTAGGGGCCGACAGGTGGTGGAGGTACGCACCTATTCATCCCTTCACCCAGCCTAACCTGCTGTAGCACCACCCTGAGTGCGGCCACCTATCATCTGTGACTCCTGAACCTCCAGCCAACCATAACCACCGACACCCAGCAGGGGGCCCTGAATCGCACACCTTCAGGTCTGTCCGCCACCTTTAGGGCCCTGCACCACTCCCTTATATTGCAGTTGCGTGATGTATTGCTGGTATATTGGGGTTTCCTGGGTTGGGTTGAGGTTTTGAGGGCTCAGGTTAAAAATCAACTGTTAGTCGTTGGTTGTAGGTTCAACTTGAATCAATAAGTGACATTTCTTGATCCAGTTCCTGCCGTGATATCAAAAATGTTATGTGACTTATCGCATGGTGCACTTTACCCTTCTCTTCAGGTGCATGTCATCTTTCTGTATGTAAAGCCATCTACAATAACTTCCAAAAGGGAGTAAGTTAAGTCTTTTTCCAAGACTTAACTTACTCTAGTTCCTCGTGTACATGACAAGTCTTATACGCGAATATGAGGCCTGCTGCACCTTATATAATCAGCTAAAAGTCGGGGTGCACCTTAATATTATAGGCGGGGTACTTTTCCTATAGAACAGAACTTAACCTTTAATAAAAATAAAGCCCCAGCTGCAGCTTCTTTAAACTTTGGGTGCGCCTCATAGGCGGGATACACCTTATAATACAGTACTAAAAATCTTATATAACGAAGCTGCATTTATTACCTTATTTCGATTATGGAGTCATTTTTACAACAGGGTTATCGCGTGCCTTAATGAAAAAGTTTCAGGTGTTCTATAACTCTGGTATCAGAGCTTGTTTAGGTGTCTACAACCCTAGAACAGTACATGTGAAAGACCTGTATATACCGTAATCTCTCGCGTAGAAGGCTCAGCCCGCGAAGAAGGCGCAGCCACAACTTAGGGAAGGCTATTTCACGTAGAAGGCGCATCTACTGCTCCTGAGTAATTTTTGAAAAACCCGCGTATAAGGCGCACCCCTAACTCAAGGAGCAAGGTCTACTCAAAGGACCAAACCCAAAGGGGTATTTCAAATATTTTTCTGCAACCATCAATTCCCCAACTAGTCATGTATTTACTTTAATCAAAGAAAAGGTGTAGTCTATACCATTGTGCTCTTTATACCCTTAAACTGCTTAATGAAGCATGCTATTCTGCTCACCATAAGTGTTTGGAAATATAGGTGCAACCCACTCACTGAGAGCTTTATTAATTATAGTATTGACCTTTTAATCAAGAGAATCTTTGGTTAAAGAAAATATATGACTTTGTGTACATCATTTAGAATTGGAAATCAGAGGTACCCTGCGTACAAGGCGCACCCCCAACTGAAGGCAGCCTTGCTCCCGCGTACAAGACCCATGAACGATCTGATTCACGTATAAGACGCGCCTTATACGCGGGAGATTACGGTACAGGCTAAAATGCTCCCCATTGACTTGAGGAGATTGTATATGCAACTTACAACCTGTCACCGCTTGGTTTTTAGTGGGCAGGCCCTTATAATCCCCTCCCTAGGGACCCGGGCCACTTTAGCCCCAAAGATTCTTCAGGGTGCTCCCAAATCTGAAAGCCTTATAAAAGATCCTGTCTACCAGGCTCACTCACAATGGATTTCTCTTGACCCGGCACTTAGGTGGATTGTGGGGAAAGAGGAGTTCAAAACTGAACTTAAGAAAAGGATAGTTTCTTATTTCTACACCCATTGGCAGGCAGACTATCCCGCCCTACTCTACCCTGGTTATAGCATACTCCTATAATCTTTATAATCATAATTGCAGTTTCTAATTGAGCTCTTGGCTGTTTGTCTCCTTTTCTGTGTGTCCTGTATAAAGTATGGTCCTTTTTTGTCCTTCATTACTGTACTAATGTCACCCGCTAATATCACTTATATTTTACCTGTCTGAATCCTGTTCACGTGCACCCTTAACAGTTTGAACTAAAGCTGTTGTAATTATGCAAGGTATTAGTCATTTTACTCTCCGTTATGCATTACTACTGAATTGTGCACCTCTAAGGTTCTATTGATTGTAAGGTTCATTAATTAAAATGTCTTTGTGCAAATTGTCACGGTAATTTGGGATCTATCCTTACATATTTCCCCTAGGTGAATCATGCAGGTGGATCATCGCAACGGTGTAACTACTTTTTCCTAGACCCAATAAAACATTTGAAACTTGAAACTTGTAGCTGGCATTTATCACGACAGCCTGCATGACAATTGCTAATGATGAGGTTGGTTTTAGTGAATATTTTCATTTGTTTTTCTTAAATTTTCATAATATCTTCTTTAAAAGAGTGGGGTTGCACAGGACTTCCTGCACATATAGGTAACAGCCGTACCTCAGTCAGTCCAACTCTTTATTTAGACAGACTGCTCCTCTGATCTGACATGAGATCGTCAATTAACAGTGACTTGATGGCCTAGCCCATTAGCGCAAGTATATTATCTGCTAAGCGTGTCTGTCTTTGTAATGTATGTGACTATCTGCCTGGAATTCATAGAGGCGCCGACGAGACATTCAAGTGTCATAACTTTACCCTTATGTGGCAAGATAATGTCAGTTCATGTTAAGTCATCCCACTGAAACATGAGGACTATAGTATAGATATCCTGACCGAGCCTTCTCATCAATTACTTTGCTCAATGGATTGTTTGATAAGATACCGATGGCAGCAGTATGTAAAATATAACCTATACGAATTATGTGAAAAAATCTTTACAATCTGTGTATGTGTAAAATGTATGTATGAAAAATAAGATCGCCCCCCCCCCGCATCCATATCCCTAGGAAGGTAATGACTGACCCCCCCCCCCAAACCCTGTGCCGCCACTTTACCTGTCCCAATTGGTGTGTGATCAAAGAGCACACAGGACATTATTATCCTACTCTTGTAGACGTCAGCCCTATTATCTCCACTGCCTAGGATCATTACTGACTTCACGCTATCAAAATGTACAGCCATGGCTTGCTATATAGCGCCAGACCAAAACAAGGAATCCAACACATATACATACCGAGATCTTTATCAAGCTCTTTGATCTCATCTTACCTATCCTTTAACTTTGGAAATCGAAATATGGTTAACATCTCATATTTTCATTTCTATATATGCTAATTTGAAGTGATATTTATATTGGCTAAAATTCTTTTAAAAAATGCATGTGATATAAGGTAAATAGTTTTGATCAATCATTTCAAATCAGATAAAGTTTTAATTGGTGCGGTAGTATGTATATCTAATGTATGGGCCATGGCTTGGTATAAAGGTGCCTTAGGTTACATCATTCATAATTGGTAGATGTAATTGTAGGTCTTTTGCTGTTCAATGGCTGTTCTCGTTAAGTCCTTTCTGAACAATAGCATAAGCTACAATAGCTTGTAACTGATACCACAGTGGTCATGGTTAAAGCCCCCCCCCCCCCCCCCCCGACACCAGCAACTCTCTGGTTTTACCTGTGTCATCACTATGATACATGTAGCAGGGGCTAGCACTACCTACGTGTTACCGGGAGATGCATCTTGTAGCCGCACAGTCCAGCGGATGGAGCAGGAATCAATCACGACCCGACTCAAGCTTTAAGTGTCTGATTGATGATTTATAGATGCTGCCAACACGGCTGCAGCAGCTGCAGCAGCAGCGGCGGGTGGGGGTTTCGTCTGGCCGGCACAAACCCAGACTTCAGCCCCCCCACCCACTACCTCTTACAAGTCTCCTTGCCGGCTCCTTCTATCTATTCTTTCTTCCAACCCCTCCCTTATGCCCATACATGTCTGGACAGCCCCTTGGTGTTGGACGGGGGGGGGGGGGTGTAGTTTGATGTAGAGCCTGCAGCCAACACCATTTGTGTCTGGTCGTCTAATTGGCATGTCTTATACATTGTCTGGCCAGACAGAACCAATACAGCCTAAACAGGTCAGGTAGAAAAACTAAGGTGTCAAGTGATCTCTGATTAACTACAGTGTTGTTACACTTGTCCCAGGCACAAGCCTGGCTTGTGTTGAATTTAGACCGATTGAAAATGTTTATGGATGCCCCTCGATATCTATTTTGTCATCTATACAAAAAGCAAAGGCATGTTCTGACTATCAAATGGCATGACAACCACGGGTGACAACGTATCAATATGCGATATCAGTTCTCCAGTCGACAGAACTAGTTACCGTAATCTCTCGCGTATAAGACGCGTCTTCTACGCCAAACAAATGCCTGGTGCGTCCTATAGGAATTTCTCAAGTTGGGGGTGCGTCTTATACGCGAGTTTTTTTTTATTATAGAAATGTAATCTTAAGAAGTGCGTCTTATACGCAAAACAGCCATTGGCAAGTTAGGGGTGCATCTTAAACCTGCACTGCGTCTTATACGCGGGAGATTACGGTAGTTGTAACTTAAACGCCTGGATGCTGACACCAATACTATCATTAGTATTTGGTAATTTAACCCCTGGGCACTGATTTTCCATGGAATAGGAGACCAAATCACAGGGAAGGTTGTTTTTAACTACAGTATCAGAAGTGAGAGTAAAATGTAATTGGATACCAGACTTCCTAACTACCCTGAATCCTCACGTATAAGGTGCCCCTTGTGAATAGGGCGCATCCAATTTAAAAGCACCAGGGGATCCTATTTTGGACAATTCAGTACTGTCCTATACTGTAAGACCTAAATGGTGCATCATAATTTCAGTGACCAGTAAATCCTTAAAGGCGCGCAACTGGAGTATATCCTCGCTTATCTGGCATTCAGAAATTTGATTGAATTCCCATTGTTACCAAAGTCGCTCAGGCTTTCTTATTGGGTGAAATCTGTCCACATTAACCCTACATCTTGGGGTATTAGATTTTAAAATAGACAAGTTATCCCGAATGTACTTTCTATACAATGTGCTTCTTAACTTGACCTCTATTAAAGAGTGACTCAGCAGCAGCACCGATTTTAATCCATCTTGACAAGAGTGTGAAGCAACGGAGTAAGTACATTGAACATATTTATTGAACTTACTGTTGTAATGTTTGGTGGTGTAGCTGGGTATAGACATCAGTGGCCGCAGATTGGATCCTGATGGCTGCTGAGACTGTGGCTGGCCTTGTTGATGAGACAAGGATGTCGGCGGCTGACCGGGGTGTGTCCCAATCATTGTTGGGTGGGGCGGTGGGGGAGGCGGTGGGGGCGGCAGACCACGGCCGTTGGGGCCAGGTGACGGACCTCCCAGGTGAGGTGGTGGTGGATGTGTAGGGTATCCCATCTGTGGACCATCACCATCTGCAATATGTATAGAGATAGAAAGGTGAGCATTAACCCTATGTATACAGCGCTTGCATAAGCAGTATTGTAAAGATGGGTCAGAGTAAGAAAACTAAGGGGTTATTTTCTATTCACTACCCACTAAACCTTCTCAGACCCTGGATTCTTCAGGGTATTTCACACAGTATGGCCCTCACAAATCGCCTTTGAAATTTATTTTCTTATATAAGACTGGCATACGCCACGCCTTTTTCCCCTGTGGTGGTAACTCGTGGTAGGTAAAGCTCAGATCCAGTGGTCACGTGAGTTCCAAGGATAAAGAGTAATCGGTGGACAACCTCACTCCAGAATTTTTAATACCACGGTAGTAGTACAGAAGCACACAGGTAAACCCACAGGGCAAGAAATGCCAATGGTGATCGAGGCACGTGATGACTTCACCTGTAATCCAACGTAACGGCAATTACACAAAGCACAGAATTTTACACTTTTGATCTGAAACATAATATGTGCCATTATGTGTTGCAGATTACCAGTTTGATTTCAAAATGACTAAGCATTCAAAATCTTGATTGTTGCCTTCAACGACTATATTGATTGAAAAACTAAATGGTTTAAAATCTACCTCACCGGGAAATCTACGGTTTTGGGCACTTTCCCCGGAAAATTAATAAAATTCAATACAGAAATTCCTATCAAAAGCCAGGAAATTCCTATCAAAAGCCTGGTAAACATGGAAAAGATCCCTACACTGGGGAGACAGTCCACTTGACTGAGGCTAATTACCGGCGGAGCAATTTGTTGGGAGCCCATTACAGCTAGATAGGCTGCCAGGGACCTACCTCCTTGTCATCAAGTCAATTGTCTAATAATTCGTTTTGGTCGACAAGTACTTTTCATGTAGGACTTTGCCCCCCCCCCCCCGCCGAAAGTTCTGGATAGAGCTTATTAACCTGACTGCTCATATATCATTATTGTACAGGACCTTTCTACATAGAAGCAATTCCCAGGGACAGGGCGAGACTACCCGGAACTTTATAACGCCTTTGGCTGCCCGGTTACTACTAGTAACATTATCATTTGTGTATGGTTCAGTCTTGTTCATTTCCTATGGGACTATGCACCATCCAGAAGTAACATTATTTGTAAGTTGAGAAAACTGAGGTAGTACATCATTTGTAAGTCGATAGTCAGTCGTCACCCTAACAAGTCCTGTTCTGATTGCTTCCAACGATGCAGATCGTCTCGTCTCTATGTAACGGTAGTAATTATGTCCGTAATGAACGACAATCTAGCGGAAGGCTGTCACCTGTAATTACAGAATTAACGCTGTCAGTGAGAGAACTGCGTTCAACCTGCTAGAGCAGAGGCCGGTGTGCCCAGGTAGGAGAGGGACCTTGCTTTGTACCACTGCAAGTGTCATTAATTTGGCCTCCTGTGAATGTAATGATGTAAGCTCGATGGCGGTTATACACGTGAAACACGCGATCTCTGTGTAATGATAGAGAGACCACACACTTGGATCTCTAAGCCTGTAAGTGTAGGACGGGGGCCTGTAAATACCGGCCGACAGCAAAATAGCAATGCATATAGGAAAAACCCCATCTTGGAATCGGGACATGGCCAGTTGACGTCCCTGTACCATTCAGGGAAACTCAAAATTTCTAAGTTTCTCTGAGGGTCAATTGGATAAGTTCAAAGTGAACCCCCCCCCCATTTTTCTAAGTTGCTTATGTACCCCCCCCCCGCCCTCATCTTGTCCGTTTTTAAATTCTTTAACACTATGAAGCTCCATTATAGACCCTAGGGCAAATTTGCCTCTGGCCGTTTCATAAAAGACCCGTCACCAAAGAACAGAGCATTTAGCTGATTTGTCATGTGGCATGTTTATGCTACACTTCCAACAAGCAGAGTTTATCATCTCCAGGGACGTACTCACAAATTTCCATCTTTTTTTTTACACTTATTCGCACCACCCAAATGACTGAAAATGAGGGGCCCATCCTCACCTCCTATAACTCTCTTTTCGAGTTAAATACATATATATACACCATACTGTGCAATAGTAGGCCCAACACATCACAAGTAGTTTTTCTACCAGTGCCTTCTATTCAAATGAACATCATTAACTGTCCAGGGCAGACATGGTCATGCTTTGCGGATGCGCAAAAAAAAATTTGCCCCCCCCCCTCTCGAGGGTCAAATTTGCCTCCCCCCAGTAGGGTACAAAAATCAAGTGCTAACGTGCCCTTTTAACCTTTAGTAATGCACAGGCTTTTTCACTGAAAACAGATGGAATTATTTTGCCTCCCCCCTAGAGAGGTTTAAAAAAATGCTGACCTCCTCAAGTCTTGGGGGTCGAAAAAATACAGCCCCCCCAGTTGATGTTGAAAAATGATCACTCGCTAAGAAATTTGGCAGTGAATGGAGGAAATTATTTGATTGGTCCAAATTTCTGTCCCGCCTGATCCAAGTGTATAACCTCGGAAATAAGCTGCTTTCATGTAGTCCTAGCTGGCAGGACCCCTATTAGGTGTCGCCGTTGCAAAGCTGGTATCTGGCGCGACAAGCACTGTTAAGAACTATCATGATGGACACCAGTTGCACCTTAATAACTCCACTTTGAATGCTGGGAATTATCTTATTGATTGATAGTAGTACATCCCGCTACCTGCCTTTAATTTAAAAAATGCACATCCCAACCTTATGAGGAAGATATTTGCTACACCTGGCCCTTAAAATTGTTACACCTGTGCTAAGTCTTAAGTGTAGTATACATAGAAACCCCCTCATATCAGGTGCACCCTGACTTTTGAGACATCTTATATGCCGCAATAGGCATATATGCATTGGGTCTATAGAAGTGAGTCAGCTTATATGCAATGTTTTATGGTCATTTTTACATATAGTGGTAGAATACTTGCATTAAAATTGAGCAGAGATAACTTGACACCCTCCTCATGACAAGGGGAAATGGCCGAAAATGAACACAGCATACTTCCCGAGAATAATCATTATAGGAGAATAAATAGTACTTGTGAATTACAGATACCAAGACTTAATTCACCACGCCTCTGTTGCGAAACGAACTTGCTAACCAATGTATGACGATTCCACCCACGTGCAATAAAGCTGCCTTTATGGGCATTGGTATTAATTTACTCCGGAAGGAGGAGACAAATTAGTATTCAGAGAAAGCAACTTACGTTTCATGTTACAAAACGAGGCAGTGGCATTTCGATGAGCAAAGAAAAACGCTTTAGGAGCAAACAACGGCATAACATACACAGAATGGTTTGCATCAAAAGATAGGCAGTAAGTGTAGCAAAGCGAGCCGATGCTTTTTGTGAAGGCCATATCCAGAGAACAGAAAGGGAAGCCAACGTAAATATGTATACAAGGACCTTAATTGGTAACTTACACTAAATCGTGGTCAATCATATTCATTGCTATTATAATACTTTACAAAACTCAAGTGAAACTATGAAGCAAAGTTGACAAAGAAAAATATTAACAAAAACACCATATCCACATCCAATTACAACAGGAGTGGGATGGTGATACAACATCACGACAACGAATATTTTGACAACACATCATAACTGCTGCAGCGAAAAAAGAAGAGAGCAACTCCAAGCATTATTTCGATTAATGCAGAAATTTGGCTCCAATTTGGTGTAAAACATTCAGGTGTCACATTGGTTGAGGTCCGGTGGTAGAAGGTACAGGAAGCTATAGGACAACATGCAGCAGCAGCATCACCTGGTGGAGGGCACACTCACCATTATGTGTGGCCGGCTTGGCAGCCGTAGGAGTAGGTAGGGGGTTACCAGAGGGAGGTGGTGGGGGAGGGGGAGACGAGGGAACGCCCAGAATACCAGCAGCCGCCAGTCGCCGTCTCTCTGAAGTAGTAAAAAAGACACGCATTCTCACGCATATATACATGTACTACACACCATGTCAACAGTTAACACTTACCACTCCCAGGGTAGTAGTTCAAGGTTAGGGTAGTATACTGATGGGAGTTATCAAACCATCACAGCAAGACTATGAACACCCGGAACTTTATTAAGGGAGTGGTCATTATTTATCAACGGAGGGGGGGGGGGAGGATTTTCGCGCGGACAGGTGACTATTTTCTAGCCTCCCAGTGGTCCCCCCCCCCGATCCGCAAGCCTGAGGTACAGAAGATTGTTATGCCCCACTTTGATCTACAGTCGCGCTGGCTCTTTCTGCTTAAAAACACCCATCAAAGTTTTTACCCCCCCCCCCTCAGGAGGGGTCAAGTGTTTACGACCCCCCGTTGGTAAATAATGACCGCTCCCTAATGTCTTGTAGGGTCACCAAACTACACATGAAGGTGATGAGTTGCCATGCTGGCAACAATCCCACCTCCAAAACTCAATGCTCAACTACAAAACCAATGCAAGTTGAGAGGTTTGTGCGAGAACGTTGGGTGTTGCAAAGCAGCAATGGATGGTGGGGCTTTAGTTCTCTATTCTCTCACTACGTGGAAGCAAAGGCAAGTCAGAAAAGGGGGAATACACTCATGTACAAAGTACCAACTGCTCGGTAGAACATCTACCTAGGAATTCCTACTTTTCCTGATCCTTTTTTTTTTTTCTCTCTCTCTCTTTCTTTCTTTTTCTTTCTTTTGTAGAAGAGGTTCAAATGAGAGATCACCAAAAAATCGAAGAAGCCATATAAGAATATGAAAACCAAAAATGAAAACCAATATCAACGTATCTTATCAGCAGTAAACTTCTTAATGAAAAGCGGGAGAAAGGCGTTTACTCTATCATGATTAAAGTTTTAGTGTCACAGCAGTGATGTATGATATGTAATCCGCCGCTAAGGTAAAATTTAACTAGCATGTATGATCATGTATGCTATCCCAGGCAATGCTCCTATAGCTCAGCGTAGCCCGCCTGTTGCATGCAGACAGAATCATTCTAGTGATGGGCGACCTAATTGGGACACCAGGTAGTCGGGGGAAGCAGTAGGTGGGAGGGAGCTGGGGATAAATGTATTTGGAGAGGGTGGTGGTTGTCCATCATCCCGCGTCTAGTCTAGGCCAGTACGCGGTTGCCACTGTCTGTCTAATGATAAAATTGGAGCTTGCTCAATATCGGTCAAGCTAATCAACTTTTCAATAATTTTCAATCCCAAGCAGAGCGTTTCCAATCACTGGGGCATGGGTATGTTCACTTTCCCATGAGGACTTTAGGGGAAAGTGAACATCCCCATCTCCCAGCCTTAACCTCAAGTTAAATGGTTCTATGACCTAATCCACACGACAAAGTGGGATGATAAATAGCGCCAAGTGATATCAAAAGATAACAGGAAATACTGTGGACCGTATGTCTGAGGAGATAGCGGAATAACGTAGGCGTTGTCAAACACTGTCAAATGCGACAAACAGCCGAGTGTGACCATCAACACTCAGACGGGGCTGAGTAGCCTGGTGGGTGGGGGGGGGGGGTCCCCTCAGGGTGGCAGGTCCAGCCCTGGAGGTGGGTTTGGTGTTTGTATGCCTGGATGGAGCAATGTATGTTCGGGGTGGGGTTTGGAGTACCCTCCTGAATGTTCTCATCTGATCACTTATCTACACATAGTGAGGCACAAGAAACACAGTGGTCAGTAGGTCCGGGTAGCAGGGCTGCTACTACCATGGGGATGACGCAAGGTCAGTGTCAAATAAGGAAAGGCCAGAGGGCTTAACTGGGGATCTGGAGTAGGGTGGAGTGGGAGTGAATATTCACTTAAAGATTGATGTAAATGGGATTCAGGGATCCAAGTCAGGCATGGGCAAAAATCAGGAGTTATACATTTACTTGATATAAAAGCCTTCACTTTTTCCAAACAGCCCTCCCTACCACTCGTGTAAGGAAAATAAATGTCATTCAAATTTTTCAGACATCAGGAAATTCTGATAAAACTTTAAGATTTACATCCCCGGGGATTTCCAATAAAAGATGACATTCCGTATTACAAATGTAGATAGTCCGAGTTCTGAGCCCTAGCCAGACAGCCAATGATCGTTTGTGTATTGGCCGCTGAGAGGTCATTCAAAGGGTCTAAAGTAGCCACCTACATGGCAGAAATGTCACCCAGAGTTCACCCGGGGGACGGCCCAGGGTAATTTTCCTACTTTCTTCTTGGCATACCTTATCAGGGGATAAAGCTATGGGAATTTCCGTTAATATCTAAGGGCACTTAGTCAGTGTTATGTAAGCATGTTCCACGCCCAGGTGTGGGCACTGATAGGGGAGAATTTGACCACAGGAATTTTGATCTCCTACAGGAAGTTTTAAGTCTCCATGAAGGACAATACGTTACATGTACCAGTAATAACATCCTGCATTTGACTTCAGATCACAGTAACCGCGTACACTAGAAGAATTTAGTGAACCCACAACAACTGGATATTTGTTACATAATGTCTATGTATTCAATCATGCACTGAACGTTCAAATACTTCACTACTGATAACACATTAGGTTAGTGCGATCGTCATCCACCATTCAGAAATCCAAAGTTTTGTCTTTTTCTTACTTCAAAATTCTACGAAATACTACAGTTTGCAAAGAAACACTACTTGCACAATTATGACAGGTTGTTTCAATGACATCAAACACATTCTTAAAATCTGAGCAAAAACACACTTTGCCATTTCCAACAATCTGATTTCATACTTATACGTCTGGTTAATATATAGATTACCAGTAGTGCAGGGGCTTACCTTTTACAAAACGTGAATCAAATCAAGCCAAACTCTGTACAGACGCTGGGGTCATCACAGCAAACTAACAACTATAAAACCCACAAAACACTACATTTATATGGGTACATATGGTGGTGGGCAAGTAAACTTTAGAAAGACAGCCCCCTACCCTTTGTTCGTTCATCTTCCTCTGCATCAGACTCGGCCGCCTCCACCCCAAACTCTCGGCGCAGTCTTTCCGTCAAGCTGAGAGTCTGTTCACGGACCCTCTCCACTGAGGTGGCTGCTGTGTTCCAGCGGGAGTCGCACTCGTCCTCCTCCCGGCCACTTGCCGAGGATGAACCGCCTGGGACAAGAGGAAGAAATTATCATTATTACACCCATAAAAAAATGTAGAATTGTTTTTAGCAAATTCTGTCTTAAGTACAACAGAAGATATCGATCAAAGGCAGTCGTTTTTCTTTTATAGTAAACTAAGAATTCAACTTCATTTGGATTTAAAAAAAGTAAAAGTCCATATTACTTTTCAATGTCTAAAGAATCGACCAAGATTGGAAACGCATATCCTAGGTCGGAATCAAGTCTGACTTCTAACCCCGTCCCCATCACTCTATGGTATACAAAATTAACGTATTCTAATAGAGTATTGTATATATCAGTAACGGCCACCAATAATACCCAGCATGTTTCCCACCTAGCCAGACGTATACAATACGGAAAATGCAAACGCAGTGTAGAGCAATCAGTCAAAAGCTCATTTCAAGTGGTTTGGATAATCATCTGGTAATTAAAGAAACTTTGTCTGTGCCATTAAGATAAATGGCCTCACATGGTAACAACCTCAGCGTTTACTAAGTTACATACATACACTGAACAACTGACAAGTCCATCAATCAGGTCTAACAACATTTAACTCACATACAAACTACGCCTTTACATACATACATGTGTATATTCATGCTTATCTATCGGGCCTATAATATTTTCTATTTAAAGTATTTCAATATGGGAGTTAATAAAATGCGTTTTCCAAACACCCATGATGACGATAGAGGTTTTATGCTGATTTGTACAAAATGTCTATCTGCCGAACATCTTGTTTTATGGCAAGCTGTTATTGATTGTAAAACCGGTAACCTAGTTTAAGTGCTAACATGTCAAGCAGTATTATGGAAACAGTTGTTCCATACACCCATCGATAACAAGACATAACTTAATCTTCATTGACATACATTGTCAGAAAGCAACAATTTTGTCTACCATAAAAACCCAGATATGCCCCATTAACCTAGTGATAATTACTAATAATTGTTCCTAGTAATTTCTCCGACAATTGTTTAACCGCAACAGCCTTATTAACTATGCAAAGGCACACAGACCGCTGTTGGGGGCTATGGGACGTGAGGAAACAGTTATGACATTAGGGATGGTCAAGGCAGGACTTTCCACATACAAAGGTGAACGTTCCCAATACATTTTGTACTATGTTCTCTGCCATGAATAGGGACTAATACACGTATAGTGTATCCTAGAAAGTGTGGGAATATAGCACTCACCACAGATTTTACTTCTAACCATACCCCAATCATGAGAGGGAAGGGCAATTTTTTTCGACAATGCCTGGATGCAAGTCTCTGTGTCAACTTAAGGCGACTAATCTAATCCCCCTCCTACACTTACACAACGAATCTTCTTGTCTCCATTCTTGCAATGCATATTTGATATACCGGTACCATGAGGAAGTAATGCCCACTAGATTATAATAATCATTTTACTCTTTTCATACATTCTTGATTAATTTAATTCAATTTATCTATAACCACACACGAAGTAATCTCTGCCTAATTTTAGCATTCGCTTCTGTTGAATAAAGTCACGATCTGCTGTACAACATGAAGCCCCAGGCACTATGGGGTGAATATAGCGTAGGCGGTTGGACGAGAGGAGTAAGGTGGATGTGTGTGTGTGTAGGGGGGGGGGTAGAAGGTAAGGGTAGATGAGATACCAGCCTCTCACTCTCAGGGGCAATCTATTATAGAAGACCTTCTGTCTGGGCCCACTTCTGACGCCTAATGTTACAAATGTAACATAAACGCTCTTATGAATCAATACCATTACAAGTGAAACGAGAAAGATCCATCTAAATCTACTTGACTATATGTGGTATACATTTTTCCGAATACGCTATACGTGTAATTGAATATACAGATCTGTTACATTCTATTTCTTTATATGAATAACCATAAAAGAATATACACCTGGTGGTCGGTACAGACTATTGCATGTGCTGAGATCATTACCAGTCGAAGCAGTGTTCCCTCTCCTAACAAGGGAACATAACCTATCGCCAAATCGCATGTAACTACCTATAAGGTGCTGACCAGTGGTCAAGCCTAGGCTGGCCTGTTCGCCATGGGAGTCATTGTGGCTATAAACAGTCTATTTGTGTCTGCCCACGTTAATGCAAAAAGTGTAGGCTTCCATCACTAGTTGGGAGGTTCTCCCACCGCTTTCACGTGTAGATTCACTACACACTTTTCATTCAAGCCCCACTGCCTCTGAACTACTATACGCCCCCCCCCACCCCCACACACCAACAATGATACTAACAGAGCACAGGACTCCAGCCACTCAGGGACAATCAAACACAGTCGACAAAGCTACACTGCAATTCACTGGGAGTCACCGAACACTGAGCATGACGCAGCGTATTTCACTATGACATGTTCAGTCTAATTAAAACTCCAGTTCTCCATAGGCAATGATGGGCTTGGGATGAGGAGCGCAAAACAAAGGAGAATGGGGCAAGTGATAGAGTGGGAGTGAGGGGGAAGTGGGGTGGGAAACATAGGAGGGGAGGGATGGAAGATGGAAGGGAGGAAAGAGAGGAAAGGAATGGAGAGAGGGGATGAGAAGAAAGGAAGTGGAGTGACGCAAACTTGAGAAGAGCACAAGAAATGGAACAGAAGGAATAGAAAGACACAACAGGACAAAGGGATGTGAGATAGGAGAAGGGGAGGGTATGTCAGAAAACTAGGACAAAGGTAAAAGCTTATAAATTTGTAGTTGGACGGGAAGTGGGGTGGGACATGGGGGCGTAGGGGGTTGTCAGACAATCCACGGACTAGTCCCGCAATCGATCCCCTGCCTGGCACAGTCTCCACGCACCCATGGATAATTTACGGTCAGCCTCAGGGCAATCCTGTTTTTCTCCAACCGACTAATGGATTACACAATTATGTCTGGCAAAGGCCATTGACTTGTCCCTTCTATAACAGAGAATGTGTTTGCATGACACCAACTTAGGTGTCTATCTCACTTCATCAAAAACAGTTGTTTGAGGATCCATGACTGATGCCAATTTGCCTGCGTTCTTGCCAATTTTTAATTGTTGTCAGGTTGACCAATCAAGTTAATCCATAGACTGACTCCGGTAAACACCAGACTTCTTTTCGCATGACCAAGCAGTATTCATCTACCAACCCTTAAATTCCTAACATTTAACAAATACCCCATGTGTGCAGGGACGACTAAAACAACTTGTAGTCTATACAAATTACTTTTGGGGGATTGTCTGGACACTTCCCTTTAAGACACGCAACACAATGTGAACAGGCGTCGGCCTGGGTTTTGAAGAAATATACATGATGTCTCCTTAACCTCCCCCCCCCTCACCCTCCAGATGGAATTTGAGATAAAATATATGGGATATTTTCAAGATTCTAATTCGACCATCCTTAAGGTTAAAATATCTTCCCAATGGATACATACAAATCACAACCTATTTCAAATATCCGAGGTTTGGGATATATCCGGAAAAAAAATCCCATCCCTGTATGAATGGAGCGAAGGTCGTTCTGGTAGGGTCAATGGCGCTACCCACTTACTTAATTTTCCCCCTTATTTCAGCTTAATAGCCAACGGTTCATCTTTTTCTAATCTCAACATCTTGTGATATCCCTCTTACACTTTGTATAACAAATTATTCTTTACAATTCTTTCAGGAATTCTACTCTATATGGGTATGATATTGCCCATAGTGCACACAAAATAAATAGTAAACGGGATCAACCACATTCTAGAGGTGGATGAGACTACTTAAATTTGAATTCATCCAAACGTTTCAACATGTATTAAATTCAAACAGGCTCATATCTCTGTCAAAGCTTAATTTTCTTTTAGCAAGTAAACGCAGTCTTTACCTTTTCTCCTGTCACTGGAGAATGTGTCAAAGAGAGGCAGTGGTGCCAGCGTGGGCTGCGACTCAGAGGCCCTGTCTTTAGGTGACAAGCTGAAACCACGAGGGTCACGCGATGACGGCCGTGATGCAGCTGATGACCCTGGTGATGGGAGTGCCAATGAAGACGAGCTTGAGCTGGATGACATAGAACTGGGAGGACCGTAGGATGAAGATGAAATTGTTGCGCCTCGCTCTGGGCCTTTTCGCTTCATTCGTTTCCGGTATTCAAGAAGAGAGACCTGGTAGGGTGAAGTGACAAGACAAAAGAATTTTTCATTTCAATTTTGCTTCTCCTGATTTTAGTACATGTATTGACATTTTGACCCCTGCAATTATTTTATTAAAATAAACCTGCAAGAAAATATCTCAAAGCAGGAAATTCGCATTGGTATGAAAGTGTTTCTGAGTATCTTGGAAACACTTACCCTTTTTCTGGTGGGTGCTTGTAGAACTGGGATGCTGGAGAGTTGGCCGGTTGACGATGGCGTTGGTGCTGCTGGTGCTACTGTTGAGCCTGTGGGTGACATGGATGATGATGACGATGATGATGATGACGATGATGATGACGACGATGATGATGATGCAGCGAGAGGTGAAGATGACGGAACAGATGATGATGGGGCTACAGGCTCTAAGGATGATAATGATACGCATGTTGAAGATGATATACTGCTATGGACTGAATTACTATGGGAGTGTGAGGCAGTGTTTATACTTTCTGAAGGCTGTTCAGTATTGGAGTGCAAACTATCAGAATGATTACTAAAAGTCACTGAATGTGCCTCTTGATCAGCAGATTGAGTCCGCAGAGTGTGGAATACTTGACCTCGAGGACTACTTGTGCTAGGTGAAGGCTCCTCATCTTTATTACTACTACGACAAGTCCGTTCACTCACAGATTGGCCACACTCTAGATTGGACTGTAATGTTGATGAGCTCGAAACATTATTGCCAACTATACTGTCACTTTGAGAACCCTCAGAGGAAATGGGATCTTCCTGTGATGGCCCATTGGAGCCGGACGTTGAGTCTATTGTCGCTTCACCCGGTCCTATGATCTTGGACTGCCCATGTAAGGACACGGCACTCGCACTGTGTGGCTCCTGCCTGGAAGTTGGTTCGCTCTCTGAACTGCTCGATGTAGTTGCAGTGTCAGGGAGTGAGCCACTTGTGGGCAGTGATGCCACTGCCGATGAGCAGGGATCTACACCCTGACTCCTATCAACAGATTGATCTGGTAAGTCCACTTCCATTTCCTCCTCTGTGCGATCCTCCTGTTTGGAAGATGAAACTTTTGCGGAGTGGTCCAAGACATCCATTGACGTCACCTCCTCTGTATCACTTACACATTCACCTTCCTCCAGTTCATATTCTTGTTTGTTAGTGCTGACTCCTGATGTGGAAGCCTCAGGCTCTGGTATATCTGCATGGCCAGACAAAGGAGCATCTGAACTACATGATACCTGGGTCTCCACAAAGCTATTCCTTCTTATTTCACTTGTCACATTAGTGTCTTTGATTGAGCTGCCCACTGAGTGCTCGCCAGTGAAGGACTCAGACGAGGCCTGCTCATCAGTTTCACCCTCACACATAGCTAAGTCTCCTGCCTGGGACGTTACCTCACCTTCCTCCCTATGATGTGCTCCTGCAAAGTCTACATCAGAGGAAACCTTCCCTTGATCAGGGGAACTTGTGTGGCGAACTCGGATGGGTTCCTCCTGTCGGTCACTTGAGCCTGACGCCACAGCGGCATCACTTTGTGAGGGCATCACACCACTATGTGAGGAGCTTTGTGATGCAATCGCACTGTGTGTGGCTATTTCTGGGACCATCGCACTATGCACTACACTTTGGGAGGGCACTGCAGCATGTGTGGGTCTTTGTGGTGGTGCAAGCACACCAAAGTCTGTGTGACTGTCTAGGTGAGAGGTGACTGCACATTCACTGTTGTCTGGCACCAAGCCACTTGTCACCGTGTCAGAAGCACAGTCTTTCTGTCCCCTCCCCGATTCTGTTGATGAGGCCACTTCACCAACATTGACCTCTTCCCGGGGTGTCGTTCCCACAGAAGCAGGTCTTTGGACAATGGGAAGCTCCTGAGCAGAGGGCTCAGAATTACAATGAGATCGGTTAGAATTGTCTGCCTCACTTTCAGTTTCTTGTCCCTCCTCTTCCTTCATGCCCTCCATCTCAGCACCCCGCTGTTCAGACGATGTGGATGGCTCAAGCGGCTTTCCCTCAATTTCGCAAGAGTCAGGTGGACCACTGTTACTTACATTTTCACATTGGTCATATGCGGAGTTTCTGGAAGACCCAGCACATACCGCCATATCGTCATAATGTTCATATGAGGAATCCCGAGATGAAAATGGCTCAGAACCAACACAGGAAACGGTCTCAGTCTTACTTTTGATGACATGGCTATGTTCATTGTCCAACATATTTGAGACGCTCTCGGCCACTTCACTTGAGGGCAAATTTGAGCAGTCTGGCGTTAGTGCTCTTTTGTGTTTTGGTTCATCCTCTAGTTGTTCCACTTTTACAAAGTCAGAAAAGCTGTCACTCTCTTTGTGTGAACTAATACCACTGTCTACACCCTCATCCTCAGTAGCTCCTCCCACGCTACCTAAGCTAGTCCCAGAATTGCAGCTCCCTGTATGTGCTGGGACAGCCTTGACTTCAACCTTAAATTCACTCTTACTAGGCTCTTCAAATACATCACCTTCAGAGGTCCGAGTGCTATTCATTCGCATGGATACTCCTTCCAGTCTTTGTTGCTCTGCTTTTAGGGCCAGTTTGTGAAGCATTTCAAACCCATGGGGAATACCGAGGCCGTCCCCACCATTATTTTGTCTGAAAACCTCCTCCATTCGTGAGTCTTCATTGTCGGTGTCAACTTCACTTCTGTAATCACTCCGACAATCACTGCGACCACTCTCGTGGCGTTCTCGGGTTAGGCTGCTGCAAGACGGCACAAGGAGAAGTTCGGACACAGAGCTTTCCACAGACTCCTGCTTCTCTGAGTAGATTGATCGTCGCTCCTCATTCAACTGCTTAGGGGGAAAGAAATGCAAAGTTTTGAATACTCATACATTTGGTATTAATTGTAGAGAGGTGGAACGAGATTTTTTTCTCAATTCAAAGATTTAAACTTATGAATCCTTCCATTACACTATTCTTCCAGGATATCAATGTTTGTGCTATTAACCTGAAGATGATAAGTCTCATTTGTGTTATGAAACTCAATTTCAATTTCACTTACATCAAATAGGCGATCAGCTGGAGTTGATGGGGTTATAGGTGAGAGATGTGACTTAAAACCATTCATGAGTCGTGTACCTCCATCCTCAACTTTAACCCGCACACTGTCGATTGTGTCAAATTTGTCATTCTCAGACAGAGTGGGTTCAGATCCAGTTGGAGTTGGAGTGGACGGAGTGGGAGGATATGGAGGAGTATCCATGGAGATAGATTCCCGTGCCAGTCTCCGCTTCTTTAAGGGTGTTACAAAGTCAGCTGAAATGTGTGAAAAAGAAGTGTCAAAAGTGACCATACTATACCATGCCAGATCAGTATTACACTGAAAGCTGAGCTCAAAACTATCTATCATATACTATGAGATATATTACTGGGGTGATCTTCAATTCGGTAACACCGGTAATACCCCTGGCTCTTCCTTGTTTGAGATGATACCCTAGCACTTCTATAACTACAAGACTTTTTATACCGGGTGTTATATCATAACAGTACAGTTGTTCCACTGGAATGCAGATCTATGTATCAAATTCTTACCAATGTTATGGCCAACTTGTGGGGAAGCTCCTGGACTGTTTGTACAGCTATTTGTATTGGGACTCATGCCGCCGTTCGGGATTGGTGACATTGACCCAGGAGACTGCTGAGTACCAGGCTGACTGGACGTACTCTCAAACATGGCCTGACGTAGCCAACGCTGAAATTATATGGAAAACGCAATTTCATACATGAATGTAGAAGGTATGAGAGTATGGTATATATACACATGCATTGGGCCGCTGTACAGGTAAACCCTATCGCATAAGATTAACTCAGAGTTTGGCTAAAGCATACTGTACAAGCTGCAACTAAAGTCTGAAAATTTGTATTTTTGTATAGTTGTATGCATAGAAAACCCCTTGTATAAGCCGCACCATACATAGGCGTGGTTGGTATCAAAGTTAAGGCCACCTAATTCTGATCATTTGGATTACGGGATTTTTCACCTGCAACTTTGGTCGGGTAGAGGGGGGGGGGAAGCTCACACTACTCACATCTCACTACCCAAACAACCCACCGCTGGGAGCAAAAAAAAATCTCGTCGGGCAGAGGCAATTTTTTTTTTTTTTTTTTGCCAAAAATCTCGTCGCCGGATCCGTAATAAAACAACCTAAGGTGATTCTGAGCTCTATATACGCCTATACAACTTGCATGTATTATTCATTTCAAGTATACTTTACAGTCTGCAGGGATGTAAGTGTGACCAGAGCTGTGACCATTGTTTCTTTTCCCATTTTACTCCTACAGAAATGACTTATAGTCAGAGAGAGTATGTTATAAGGATTCACAAACTGACTGTAAATGGGTGTTCAACACACAAGAACCACGATGGGTGGACTATTCAGTGGCGCCACCCTCAGCCATAGGACAGAAATACTGCCTTGCCTCAAGCATCCACGTCACCTAGTGGCAAAGTTGTGGTACTAATGCGTTGTAAACCTGGAGGTACTATGAGGAATCAATAGGGCTTTCCCACTCTAGGGGCCGCTCTTTGAGTGAGGGGGTACAGCTGAGCAGTCACTCACTATAGAACACTATAGACTCAGGGCTGACCCATTTAGATAAAATCTCCCTACCACTGATAAATATACTGATGACTTTTATTGATGGCACCAATGTAGATACCAAGAATGTGACCTATCACTTTGTCCAGACATAATTACACAAAAGTTCATATTTTGGTAAAATATCACTGACAAGTGGAAATGGGATCACTGTTTACTATGCTCTACATAGGAGTGTTTGTACCCCCTATACTCCCACACAGCCATGACTGGGCGGCACTGGAAGGGGAATGCTCTATATACCGGTAGTCGAATTAATGTAGACGAGAGACCCATTGGCCAATGGATTTATCTCCATCTTTGTTTCTTTCTTAATGGTGTCTTGTTTCAATGGTTTCACACACATGGGAAAGATATTCCTCATGTATTTTTATTGCTGCCCTGTCTCTTTTTACTTTCAGATAGGATATAACAATTTACCATGGCTGGACCAAACTATGATGATCCAATGAAATGTGGAACTATTCAGACAATAAAAGCAATGGCCCTTCCCTTTTCAATCAATCCTTTAAAAAATTGAACATGTAAAACACGTATGATTGGCTGATAATTAAACCAGCCAAGATGGTATGGGTGGCGCCAAGGATGTATTAGCTCAATGATGGTTCACCTGATCAACACCAGATGGCAGCACTCATTCACAGTAAAAACAGCTGTCTAGAAGGTTCAGTGTCATCTTTAATAAAGTCTCAGGTCAAAAACCATAGAAACAGAGCATATCCTATTTTTGGCACTTCCGTTGGCACCTGTACTTAGATTTTTGATTTTTTTTTTTTTTTTTGCTAATATCATCGGGCTTGATGAGTTCTTGATGTTACATATAGGTTTTTGGGGTGGGAAATTTCTATTTTAGCCTCCAGGGCCTCATAATAGGCCAAAATTGACCTTAAATGAGCACGAAAATCCCCCCAATTTTTTTTTCAGGAAATGGTACCAAATATGTGTGTTTCCATTTATGTTACATATATTTGGTGGTTGGACATTGTATCAGAGCCAAACGTCCCCCACCTGGCCTGATTTCTTGTATATTATGGGAGCATTTGAAGTTTGGTGAAGGTGTGTGTCTTGGCGAGTGATTCAGCCTTATACCCCCGTCCTCTAAAAAATCAGAGGGGTCAATGGGTTCAAAAATGCCTTAAAAAAAAAGAGTAAGGTTGTATCTAATGTGTGTAAAAAAATGGGAGGGATCCATTGAAAAACATGGAAATGAATCGCCCATATCTCATCTCAGCAAGACAAGCCATTCTATTGAAGACAATTTCCGAACGACAGAATAAATTGATTTTTTCCTCCTCCTGTTCAGGTTTTGAATATTTAACACTTCTAAACATGTCAGTAATTTTCCCCTATCACATACCTAAGTAACCAATGTGTAAAATAATTATTTATTGCCCATCCTCTGCAACAGCAGAGCTTGGAAGGGGATTTTTGTCTGGGCGAGATGCCAAGTGATTTGTGAGTAATATGCCATGTTCAGGACTTCATTTCCTATATAAATAATGATTGTTTTGTAATGAGACTCGCAGATAGAGACCATTTTGACCTGTAGATTATGAAAATCAAGTTTTTATTAACGTCAGATGTTTCCTTATAATCATGAAATGCACATAATTTTAATATACGTTTATAACGATTCTGTTCATATTTCTTGTCTGGACAATTAATAGCTATTCCTGCCTCTCCTGTCTACAATTAATAAATTGAATTACTCTAACCCTATCAGTAATTTTCCCCTAGCATATACCAAAGTACCCTATGTATAGAATAATTGGTTATTGCATATCCTCTGCAAAAGCAGAACTGGGAAATGGATTTTTATCTGGGCGAGAGAGTGTCTTCCCGAGTGATTTGTGAGTAATATGCCATGTTCGGGACTTCATTTCCTACATAAATAATGATTGTTTCGTAATGAAACTCGCAAATCTAGACCATTTTTGACCTGTGGATTATGGAGGTCACGTTTTTATTAACGTCAGATGTGTATTTATCATCATGAAATACATGTGCTTTTATTAGACACGTATTGCGATTCTCTTCAAATTTCTTGTCTCAACAAAGAAAAAAAAAATCAATGATTTTGCCCCCTCTGTGTACAGTAAATATATTTAACTATTTTAACTACCGTAATCTCTCGCGTAGAAGGCGTGTCTTATACGCGAATCAGATTAGCAGTGCCCCATATATGTGACTAAAATTGCCTTGAGTTGGGGGTGCGCCTTATACGCGTTTTTTTTTATTATAGAAAAGTACTAATCTTACTAAATTTAGCCTTTATGGGTGCGCCTTCTACGTGAACCAGCCTTCTCTGAGTTGGGGGTGCGCCTTCTACGCGAGCTGCGCCTTCTACGCGGGAGATTACGGTATGTCAATAACTTACCCCTGGCACATACCTAAGTACCCAATGTATAGAACATTTGGTAATTGCCAACCCTCTGTAAGAGCAGAGCTGGGAAATGGATTTTTGTCTTCCCGAATCTAGTGTCTTCCCGAGTGATTTGTGAGTAACATGCCATGTTAAACTGAAATTCTTAGATATTTACAGATTTTTCCCCAATTAAAGCTATATACCCCCTGAAAGGACATGTCATGGGCATTGTCTCTCTTATAATCAATGATTGATAGCTAACTGTATGTCCCTTTTATGAGGAATGGCAAACAAATTATATTTTCTGCCCTCAATTTTTTTAAATAACCAGCAGCAGCCCAGGCCACACCAAATAAAATAATTGGTATATGAATTTTCATTTTTGAAAACTGGAGCGGGAGGGAGAAATTTTTATTTTATTTTTCTAAAAAAAAATAAATGTATTTGTCTATGAATTTTCAATATCAAAGATGTGAAGAGGGCGATTATTTTTTTGGGGCTCCTTTTCTCAAATTTATGTATTTTGGCTTCTAAATGCAGCATAGACACTGAAATGTGCAAATCTCGAGACCTTTACCTATCCAATGAGTTGTCTGCTGTTGCTGTACCTTTACTGGTTGACACTGTAAGGACTTTGTAAAAAGAAAAAAAAATTATGCGGGCAGAATCCATTGACAAAATATTTTTCAATAAAAAATAAAATTTCCATTTAGGAAAATCAGGAGCGGGAAATCCATAGACCAATGTTTTAATTTGGTGTGGCTCCAGGTAGAAAATTACCCATTGATTCAGGAAAATGAGAGAATATCTAGTCACAACTCTCTAAAAACTAATCCTTAGACCCAGTTGTACAAGATTAGTAGCATAACAGTAGATTAAAATTATATTACTGCTCATATGGGAGGCCTTAAGCCTATTACCCCCACAAATCACTCGGGAAGACACTGTTTCCAGGGTATATACCTTTGGGCCATGGCAACCATTTTCATATTTAACTAATAATATTTTGTGAGGAGGGACCCCAACACCCATACACTATCACACAAAATATCTTTGAGATACTCATAAGTTTGGTCTCAGACCCCCCCCCCCCGGGCCCCCTGGGGAGCAAAAGCTCCATTTCTATGACTTTTGACCCTCAAAACTACCAGTATTTTTAAGGCCCTTCTACAGTTGCATAGGCAAAGAGAGAACGGGGAAGGGGAGGGGGCTCTCCAACCCAGTCCTTTTTCTCTATTTTACTTCCATTCACGTCAGTTGATGGGTCTAGATTTACAAATTACAACGCTACGCGAATATGACTTACCAAGGTTTAACCCTAAATATATACCAAAGGCCATTATTTAGACAAGCAAATACAAATTTTACCGTAGATTCTCTCGTATAAGCCGCGGCTTATACCAGAACCCAAATAAAATTGAGGCTTATAGGATCAGTCCAAAGAAGGGGTGCGGCTTATAGGAGGGTATTTGGCAACATAGAATAGTTTTAAACCTACTATTTTCAAGCACCCCATAGCTTCCTCCAAAGTCAGGGGTGCGGCGTATATGAGAGAATTTACGGTACTGTAAATTATCAATTGTAGATCAAAACCTAACTTTGAAAAATAACATTGCCTTTGGAAATAATTTTTCAATGCCCTCAGGGGAGACTTGTCTCAAATCAAACACAACTTCTACATTTTAGCAGATTTTTGCTGACCCACGGAAAACTTTTCAAAAATTCTCTGATTTTCCCTAACCAATTTACTTTCCCTGAATCTCACTAACATGTTTACCCACCTTTTTGGCTGATCCCATGTTGCAGTCTAGTTGCGAGTTCGCAGCAGGAGAGTTAAAGCTCTTGGGAGGGTGAGTTCCCGAGAAAGATGACCGCCTCAGGTGGCTGAGAGGGGTGGCATGTGGACTAGGGACACACTTTATAAACTCAGAGTTCTTATCCCCACCATCAGTTGCCGTGCTCACTTCCAGCGGCTCTGTTTTTATTGTCAGTGGTTTCTGCAGATCCTGTGCCTTCTCGCTCAGCCACTCATTCATCAGGTGCTAAAATAAGAGTAGAGGGTTTCAGTTCACGTTCCTTACCCATTTTAATAGTATGTATTAAGGACGCGAGCGGCAGGCGCCCAGCGGCCATTGTGGGAACTAGTGCATTCTTCTCAATTAGAGGAATCTGCGAGAACGAAATTACACAATTTCACAGAGGAATGTGTTGGCCCGCACATATGTGCACCACACACATCTGAGGGGATAGGAAAGAGGAGATATAGACCCTTTTAAGTGGGCTAGGGAAGCCCGTCAGCCCATTGAACTCAATGCTAAAGCATCTTACAAAAGATGACTGCTACCGAAGAAAGTAGCATTGCCACCCCAACTTTTTACTCCACATTTCAATTCCACATCATGTAAGGAACAAATATTCCAAGTTACAAGGAAATCCTTTGTCAATCAATTGTTGGGTCACCTGGAGCCCTTGTCCTTAAATCATTATTGACCTGGGAAATTAAAGATCTACTGTAGCGGGAACGGAGTTAAGGAAGGTATCCAGTTTATGATTTAGTAATGAGCCAGAAAGCAAAAGTATCACCATTCCTATGCATTTTTTTAAAAATAATTTTTAGCTGATACTGTCTATATATGAATGAAGGAAGACTCATACCTTCTTTGTCTTTGGGAACCTAAATGCCTTCCCTTGCTGAGCACTGCTTGGGGTTGAGGGAGTGCTGACTGCAGCTGGGTGCTCAGCAGGCGTTGATGTGTCACACCCACCAGCTGGTGCCGATACTGGTGTCTGTGGTACCATTTGGTGAGAACTGCTGTCGTCGGTGGAGGAAGGAGGCTCGGGCGCACTGCTGTTACCACTGGCACTGCTATTAGCACGGCTACATCTAGAAAGCCATTGTGGCCGAGGTATTAAGTGTAGGTTAAATTTTCAATAATAATAGTATTCCATAAATAAGTTTCTATCAACATGAACTAGCTTAACACCCCACATATATAAGGCTGACTTATATGTGCAGACAAACTGCTGCTGCACCCTATGGGAATGGCTAAAGTAAGGGGTGGATCTTGTACACCAGTGTCCTACTATGGAACAGCATTAAACTGCCGAATTGAACCAGGTGCTCCCTATGGGTCTGGCTTGAGTTAGGGGTTCGCCCTATAGGTGAGAGTTAACGGTATGGTAGCTCTGCAGCTAATAAGAAATTCAGTCTAAAATTTCAGTTTATCTAAAGTGGTACAGTAAAACTTGGTTACAACGAACCTATTGTTACAGGCTTGAAAAGTTCGTTGTAACCAAATTTCGTTGTAACCAAGTTCAGCATCATTGGGAGGGTATGGGGTACGGGAGGTTGGGTTCCCGATCAGCAATGGAGCATTGGGCC
Source organism: Acholoe squamosa (assembly GCA_949317995.1). Lineage (NCBI taxonomy): Eukaryota > Metazoa > Annelida > Polychaeta > Phyllodocida > Polynoidae > Acholoe > Acholoe squamosa. The sequence goes on along the minus strand of OX439035.1, from coordinate 73,722,167 downwards.
ATGCTTGGCCCAATATAAGCCGACATTGGTATCCTTGCTACATGGATTTGGGGGAGGCTTTCATTGCCTAGATATGTCAGCATTTTCTAAATATATGGGTACTTTTAAGGCCCCGTACCCCTGCTCTTAACATGTGCATCGGCAGTGGGGGAGATTTGAGAGGTGTAAGGGTGTGTGAAGGGATATCTCCACCCTGCCCCCCCCCCCCACTGTCACCCCTATGCTCTGAACAGGCAGGGAAGATCTGAGAGGTGTAAGGGTGTGTGATGGGACATCACCCTGCCCCCCCCCCACCTCACCCCTATGTTCTGAATGGGCAGGGGAGATCTGAGAGGTGTAAGGATGTGTGATGGGGCATCTAGACCCACCTGTCAACACATCAAAGGAGCATTTATTTCATATTTTTTTAACTCTGGGGGTAAAAATCACTTCGTTATAAACAAGTTCATGCCAATGGCACTTCGTTATAACCAAGTTTTATTACTATAGAAATGTATAGGAAAGGTTTGTGATCAGGCATTTTTGTTTGTTATAAACAAATTTCGTTATAAGGAAGTTGGTTGTAACCAAGTTTCACTGTATAATGTAACAGTACATAGAAAAATTCAAACATACCTTCTTGATGGAGTCCCATGTTTGACCTTCTTTTTTCTGTAACAAGCGCGAAAGGATTGGTTAAAATTTGAGTCTTGAATTTCAAATTGCACTAGCCAACAACTGGTCTGGGCTTCCCTATCCATTGACCAGGTTTCCCACGAGAATCTCGGATCTATATTCCCTGGCAACAAATGATTATTTTCTCTGACCAAATTATGTCAAAGATCTTTTTTTTTTTTTTTTTCAGAAAAGCAATTACAAATGATACTCTAAGTTATCGATTGTATACATGTACCTGCCCTTGTTGGAAAGAATTCTTGAATGCCCTCAAATCAAACATAGGTAATATATTTTGATAGATTTCCCCTGACTTTCCCTGACGCACAGCAAAATTTCATGAAATTCCCTAATCATTTTATTTTCCCTGACCCGTGGAAACCCTTTTTGGCACAATGACAGAATTACGAATGCTAGAAAGGAAACAAATTAGCTGAGTTGCATACTAATTCTATAAATAGGAATCAGCATCAGAGCTTACTGTTTAACAGCCTTGGGCTGCTGATGTTCAACGGTTGGCGGCTTGATCTCTTCATGGTGATCTTCCTTCTCCTGAAATGATACCAAAATTCAGTTAGGATAAGGTTAATACATTGCGATTCATATATATCTACCGTAAACTCCCGCGTAGAAGATGCGCTGCGCATATAAGACGCACCCCAAACTCAGCACATGCATTTTCGCGTATAAGACGCACATTTTAAAGCTAAAATTTGTAAGATTAGTACATTTCTATAGTAAAATTACCCCTCGTATAAGACGCACCCCCAATTTCAGTATACCCTATAAGACCCCCCAGCATTTTGTTTGGCGTAGAGGACGCGTCTTATACGCGGGAGTTTACGGTAAGTAGCAGTTGAGAATGGCATCTTTTCAAACGGTTACCCAAGATTCGACTTGTAGAAAACCTACAAGAACAAGCTGTGGTTTATAAATGGATTTCACAGAGCCACAGCCAGTAAATACATTTTCTCTCATTCTGTACTGATCCTTTCATCGCCACTTTAAAGAACTTACGTGCTGAATTGGTGGGGATTCCTTTTCTTCCTTGGGCTCTTTTTCCTTGTCAGTCTTCTTAGCAGTTTCTATTCGAGCAAGTGCTTCCTTTCTCCGTTCTTCACGCTTTTCAAGCTTCTCAAATGCTTTCATAATGGCCTCCATTTTTCTCTCTTCACGTGTCTATCAAGCGTAAATAAAATATTGAGCTAGTGTAATTCAAATCCACTTTAATAGGCAAGCAACAGTTAAACATGTACAGAATACATTCCGTAAAAGAAGGTAAGACGTTGTTAAAATGGTTAGCGATTCGAGGTTCTCAAGTGTTGCCCTTTCTTGATGGCCCTTGAACTTCTTCATATGTGTAACAAATGATTACTGTTCGACATGATATTCTATTCAGCGTCTTGACCTATTTTCAACTTTTTTTATAAGTGTCTGTAAAGACCATACGTACCATCTTTTTCCTTTTATCAGAAGCCTCATCCTCGCCATCTGACATCAGACTGCAACCAGGCTCTGGAGAAAGTGGTGTCTGTGGTGCATGTTTCGCTTCTTCTGCAGCTTTCTCTTCCTCCCTAATGGATGCTGTCCTCCGTCTTGTCATTGTTGTCTCCACTATGGGTTTCTCCTGAAATGATTTGTATTGGTATTGTAGTGAAATGCACATGTCTTGTTTAGTACACTATCCAAAGTTGAGTATTAGGATGAATATCAACTAAGTCCATCTTACTTGCACCTATGATATGTCAAATTAGGAACTTTTCACATTTTCGAATTTCATATTCATATTCTTGCATATTTCAATTGTATAGATCTAAACATGAATTAGCTGATTTCGCCATTCACATGGTATGTTATTATCTCAACCATAATTAATACCAAATAATGAGAGGAAAAATAAGGTATACCTCCTGAATTTTGTTCGCTGCTGCCATATTGAGTGGCGCAATCCGCCTTCGCTTAGGTGGCGGACCCGCTGTAGGATTTGATGGTGCTGAGGCTGCTGTGGTAGTTCCCGTCCCTGTTAATGTTGCTGCTGCTGCCGGTGATGTTGCTAAGATATTTGACTTGCTATTCCCTACACTAACATTGCTATTGCTTTCATCTGGTACATCAATTGATACTGACAATTTCTTTTCTCTTTGTGATAGTCTTGAAGACCTTTTCTTTCTTCCCGTTCTAAAAAGAAAGAATGGCAGAATAAGGAAGAGTTTCTAATAACATTTAATAGGTATACTTGTCAACTTATAAGTACTGGTAGAAATAAATCCTCAAGACTACAGTGCGAAGCCATTATTGGCACCCATCTCACATAATCTAGTCATGTATGATATCCTGACTGGATATTTTGCCTATAAGCAGCTGCATCCTGACATGAGGCCCAACCTCTCACAGGATGTGATTAGACGCATACAGATAGTGATCATGGGAACCAGTTTTATTCACTAACGGTATAATATTACATTTCAAGAACCAGCCATATCTATTATCTATTATCGTCACTTACTTGTCGTCTTTCTTTTGTCTCTTGGAGACTGGACATCCAGGTAATGAACATGCACATTCAACGTCATAATTGCTGAATCAAGAAAAAAAAAATTTCACTTAATATATAGCTAAATCATAAAACACTCAGATTACTTGACTGAAACTTTTACATATATTGACTTGGCTTCGCTATTGAATCTTAATGCACAGAACAGTAGCTGATGACGCAGAATAAAACCAGTGTTGTAGATTTTAATACAATAGTAGAGAATGGTCCTGTGAGACATGGCGCGGCGACTTGTAATCTTGTGTCTAGTTTCAGTTGGTGAGACTGATAGATAGGGCATACTATCATCTGGGCTTTTGGTAGTATATAGCACAAATTCAACCCAAACTACCCACTGCAGCTAAGTACTAATAGCCTGTAGACTGTCCATTCTGCATGTACCTCACTCAGCTGTCACAATGCCATAGTCAACAGGTGTGTCATGAGTGTACACTGTCTCAGATCGCCAGGAGCCTGCTCTGCCTCCCCCCCCCCCCCCCCCACATACCCAACTGCCAATCACCATGTAATAGTCTGTACCTCGTCACGGGCCAGTGGTCGGCAAAACGGCCAGATCACTCCACCTCTCTGTAGAGGGGAGCACAGTGTAAGTACCTCTGCGTACATACATGTTTTCAGTGTTCCACAAAATGGTTTATATAATGAAAGGAGTAATCAAATTAATGTTTCATCACCAATAGCAGATCTATACATATTCTGAGAAAGCATTATTTCAATGTAAACTAACAAAGTTTACACAGGAAAGAATGGAGCAGTTCCATAAGGTGTCCTTACACTTCAACCTCCTCTGTTTTTTACATATGGCAACACACACTTTAGCACTGATTTCTCCATAGAGATCTTTAACAGTGAATACTTTGTTCAAATACAGAAAATATGATCCAATTGTACCATAACCCACTGAGATGAAATCTGTACTACAAATATATAGTAGTTTCAGAATGAACAATACTAAAAGGCTACAGAGATGCATTTCTGAACCTTTAAATGCTCTAATGCTAATCTGCCATAGGGCTCCAAATGATGAAATGTCTTATCTGCGAATAAAATCAAAAGTATGAGATATATTCTGAAAATTCCTTCACTGATAAGTAAAGTACACACACTGTTGTTATTATATTAGAATAGTGAGCAGGAATAGTCCATAGCAGAGGAGCCACAAACAAAAATTGCAAGGCCTCCCTATCCCTTACACCGTGGCGACTGTGAACCATACACTAGTCTACTCATCTTACGAGTAGTACTCACTAGTCGCTGCGCTAATTAAGTGCACAGCCACAAACATTTATCAAAAGAAAATGTCATCGATCTCTCTTTCTTTCTTGATTGATTGAGGGGAAACAACACAACATGTCTGTATCTGGACTTACCTTTCATGATAATCGAAATCAAAAGGAATGGTAACTTCAGCACCCTTGGAAATGTTCTTCTGAGAATAGATGAAGAATAATACTTTTCCATTCTCAACCACATGTTGAACCTGTCAAGTAAAAGAAGAGAAACATAAATTTTGAGTAATGATTTCTTTATTACACACCTGATATTTCAAAAAAGCATTTATATATACATTAGTTAGGATTTTCAATGCTCCTGTTCTCTTAAGTAAAAGGTTTCTGTTCAGACACTCCCAGATTGTTATTCCCGTTAGATTACTGCACAAATATTGAGCCAGCTGACTGAACAGTATTCTCTTGAAAGAGCACACATCGTGCATCTCTACTGCCATATGGACTTACCCTGGCATTTGGCGCACATGACCGCCTAATGTAGCGTGCATCATTGCCGCACGACTCTGCATTGACACATAGCTCCAACTTCTCAAAGTCAGAATAGAAGAGCACATATGGCTGGAGCCTGAAATAGATTTAAATGTAACATCAATCTTTGATTTAAACGTAATGTTAATTTTCGATTTATATGTCCAGTAATTTTAATTGTCATTCTTCGATACATAGCTACAAGAATCCATAGGCACTGCAGTATTGGAAATAAACATAAATTCTGGGAACAATTTTTTATTCTTCAATGTGATACAGATTGCCAAACGTTTCGCTAGTACATTACAAGATATATTTCTTACCGTCTGAAGAATATATTGTCCCTGTCATACTGTTCCCGCAGCATGACTCTGCCCACATACTCAATGATAGGACAGTCTGCTTCTACTTCCTCCGTTGCTTCCAAACCCTATTATCGGAAGTCAAAATAAAATGCCTTTATTTCAGTGCAAAGTGTGGGAATATTGCCTTGAGAGTGATGAATTTCAAAAAATGAGTGTAAATTAAAAAGATATTATTTTGCTAGACCATTTTTATTCACATCACTATCTATGGATTATAACGCACACAAAACACTTCATCTGATGGTGTCGTTCTTACACTGCGATTTACCAATGCGAGAAATTAACTAATAGAGGCACAATTTTTAACCTCAATTTCCAGACATCACACCACTAGTACACAGCAAAATAATGTTACATACCTTACATGTATCCTGCACCTGGGCGACTTTACACAGCTGAACCAGCAGCCGTTGGCAGGGTTTAGATTCTCCGGAATCAGACTGTTAAACACAAGTTTGATACAGTTTATGTTAGGGGTGAAGTTACATTAATTCTCTTTAATTATACAGATCCGACTTATCATTGCGTAGCCTTTTTATCAGCAAATGATAAACTTTCAATAAAGATTCAATAACATTAGTCAAAAGAGCAATATCTTTCTTATTTTGTGGGATGCCAAGTATTAGTAATCAAAATTTGTATTCTACAATTGTATTCTGTCAAGTCGAGCATGAAACTCTGCCTGATGACTTACGTGTTGACCATTCAGTTTCTTGGATGATAACAGCTTTTCTACATCTGAGGTGTACTGGTTGACACCCATCTCCATGTACCCCTCAGGAAGTGTCGTGTCCCACGAGTCGAGGGCATCCTCGTCCAGGTTCAGCGAGTTTGGCTCCTTACCAGGAGACTTTACCGGGGACTTTGGGCACATTTTCACTGGCGACCGGAGTGGTGACCTTACGGGTGACTTGACTGGGGATTTTACTGGAGACTTCACAGGTGACTTTGGCACCAACGTCTTTGCTAAAGGTGACTTTGTACAGGATCTTGCAGGTGATTTTGGTGATTTTAATGATCCCTGCGGGGACAGATAAAAGTATGTTTTAGTACACTGATTGATGATACCGATCGTATTAACAGTTTTCACAGGTTTTCCCGTATATTAAAAATAACTATGGTACCAGTAGTTTTCATTCATGTGTAAAAGTTGTGAGCAGGCAAGCAGAAAGTTAGCCCCTGGGCCCTGCACGGGCTATCTTTTCTGGTTGCCTCCTTACAAATTATGGCTTTCATGTATCGTAGGCTGTGTCGCCACTTCCAGGATATTCCCAAGTCACGGTACAACACATTTGTGAGATTTCCCTATATTTATAATGAATGGTGTACATTCAAACCCTATTTGTAGCTTATAGGCACTAGAATTAAGAATGGTACTCAAATATGTCTGATTGCTAAATTTTGAAAACAAGAGATATAGCCTTCAAATATTCATCGTACATACCCGTCTAGTGGATCTCTTAGCAGGTACCGTGTTGGACGATCCATCAGGAGCACTAAGTTCTGCTGGTTCTGGTGTCTTTTGTAGATCAGGTAGAGACTTCTTGTCATGTTTTTCTTCTGAAGTTTTGAGTGAAACTTTGTTCGCTTGTTGATTAGATGCCAGGGCACGAGGTTTCTATGGAAAGATATGTAAAGAAGTTTTATTGAATAGCATGGGGATTTTGTCTCCTCGAAGCTCTGATTAGTGTAGACATGGCGGTGATATTTCGTGTGTGATAGGTCTGCTCATTTCAAGTCAGCAAAACTATAAGGTAGTCAAGGTAGAAAATACACATAACATACTACCATCAAATGACACCTGGAACAGGTTATAGACAGAGGTTCACGAGATTTGCTCCAAACTGAGTGTTTCTTCATGGCTTAGCCGAAGCCTGCTTTGAGACTAACAAGTGAAGAAATATTCAGTTTGGAGCATATCAAGTTTATCTATCTATTTTTTTTTCATGTTATTTTGGTCAAATCCCCTCAGAGATCACCTTTTGATAATGGGTTTGATGCTATTTTGATGACGTCATAGTGGAGAACAGGGCCGTGGAGAATGAGATTCAGTTTCTTAACGCCCCTGTGAGGAATTGGTGTTCCTATACAAATCTATAGTATGGCTCTTCCTAACATGAAATAAAGTACAGATTCTCAACATACGTACCTTTCTCTTATTTAGACCTTGGGGTGAAATTTTATCCTTTTGTTTCTTATCCTTTTTGAATTTTTTGTTTTTCTTCTGGTTGAGCTTTGTTGCCTTTTCTCTCTCCTTTTTCTTTTTCCCTTTAGACTTCTTTGTACGTTCTCGTGCTGGATTAATGCCTAACCGAATGGTCTCATCTTCAGTCTCTGTCGCACTTGAATCAATGGCATACAAAACTGGAGAAAGAAAGAGCTTAATTTTGTATTTCTGTGTCAACTATATAAGTCAATCAAAACTCGCTCAAAGATGATATCTGTAGATGCACTATTGGTTAAAAGTAAGTGAGTTATGGTTGTTTAACGTCATTTCGACAGCTAAGGTCTTATTCATGGCGAGAACCCCACATTTTACACTAGAGGTAAGCATTCAAATGCTGTCAACTCGGAAAGACCATTTCCTTTTATATCTGCAAAGAGGATGCCCAAGATGCTACCAACTGATGACATCAGCATCTATGGTTAACACACACCTATGTGGTTAACACAGACACAAAAAGGGCGGGAAAAAAGGGGTTCCAAAAGGTATGCATATACTTTCAATACAGGGACCAGAAATCGTTGCGTTCACCCTAATTCATAGTACATTGTCCTTTACCTTAACTGCCGTTTTTCAAATGTAATCGTGCAAAAATCTATTCGCCTCCAATATGATCTATACCTTATATACTATTGATCAATGGTGGCATTCTGAATTTAATTTAAGCATGTTTTCTTTTTTATTTATTTAGATCATCTTTTCAAACTTTCCCGTCATCCCCACAAGTGTCATAATCCATCCTGGCTCCTTTCCGAGTTAATAAATTGATGGATAAATGCGTGTTCGTGTATTGGCACCAGACACACAGAGGGGACCGAAAGGATGAGAATAAGCCCAATCGGTTTATATATAGTTGTTACATCAATAACCAGGTAAGAACTTACTTGCAGCAAGCTCTTCCCGTTTCCGTATCTGAAGTTCTCTAGCCCGTTTTTTGTCCACGTCCCTAGGATCACACTGTTCACAGAGGTAGTTGTCAGGTATGTCATTGCGGTCAACACCCATACAGTCCACATGTTGCCATACACTGAAAGTAAGGACCATAAGATGAAAGGAAACTGAGTAATACAACTGAGGCCGTTTTATTCTAACTTGGATTACGGATCCGGCGACAATTTTTTTTCCTTTTTCCCCCCTTTTGCAGGATTTTTGGAGAATCTGACAAAAAATTATCACTTGAGGAAAAATGTAAATAGTGATCCACAAAAACTTCACATTTTGTCCATCAGTTGGGAAATTTTCCACATTTTTAATTAAATTGGCCCCAAATATGTAATTTCCATTTTTTTTTTTTTTTTTTTGCCTCCCGGCGATGGGGTATTCTGGCTGTCAGAAAGGGGGGGGGGGAGGTTGTGAACTTCTTTTTTTTAAAACCCAGATAGTGGGGGTATGTGAACTTTTGGCCGACCATGCATTTTACTGTAAAGGCAGTAATCCAAATTGTTATAATCAGATTGCCTTAGCCGCTACCTTATCATAAGTTTTTTTTTTTTTTAAACGGTGTAGAAGCTTCAAATACCATGACCACAACTCAGATACAAGTATGATTGACTAGGAGAAATATCAGCAAATACTTAAATTTGCTCTTTTTTTTTTTTTTTTGAAATATTAGTAAATTACCAAAGGCAAACACCAGCATACCTGCATTTGTCACAACATATCATATAGCCATCATCATGCTCGAAGTCACAGCAACAACGTGTGATGCTGTCATCTGGTGTATGGATGGGTTCTGCTGGTGGTACCACAGTTGTTGTCACCTCGGTGTTACTTGACACATCCTCGATGTCGATGTGACCGTTGATCTTTGGAGCCAGCGGTGGCAGGGGTGATGCAGGCGGGGTCGGTGGTGGTGGTGCCACATAGTTGTGGTCCTGTAATGTATTGATTTAGATATGTTTGAAAATTGTTGAAGATTTCCTCATGAAACAAATCCAAATGTGCAAAGCTTACAATGCTATTAACTGTTTTCACTATCTCGTAGGGGCCACGTTGATATAGATAAAGAAATATCTGTGTATCAACTGCCACTTTCACTATCTCTTTTTCTATTTTCACTGCCATCTTATCACCTTCCTTAATCCAACACAGGTACCACATACATTTTCTGGGGAATTATCTGTGTATCAACTGCCACTTTCACTATTCTCTTCTATTTTCACTGCCATCCTATCACCTCCCTTAATCCAACACAGGTACCACATACATTTTCTGGGGAATACTCTTACAGTTACTCTCTTGGTGTATTAAGATATTCTACGAGACTACAATACTTGCCACAATGAAAACTCTTTAGCTTTAGCACACCCCCACCCCCACATCACGCCACAATCTCCACAACCCCCTTTTCCAAGTCCATTGTCTTCTTATAAGGTTGGGTCTGCATAATAACACAAAGGAGCACCAAGAATCAGGAGCCGCTGCAGTGGTGTTTCACCTGTCCTCCACAATGCAGTCTTTGTCTAAGCATTGTCCTTCTTGGGAGATGGCAACGTTCCCAAAATATAATGCAGCAATGTAAATTGCTGATAACTCGAAAAGTGAAAAGCCCTGTGACTGGCTCCCATGAGTGGGGCCCCCAAGGGGCCCCCCCCTAATGTCACAATGTCGCCAAAATTCAAGGCTTCAGGTCACATGTCACTTTTTTTAGGAAATGGAAATGTCACATGTCACTTTCAAAAGGGTGCAATGTCAGAATGTCACTCGGGCTTCCCTAGCCCACTTAAATGGGTCTATATCTCCTCTTTCCTATCCCCTCGGATGTGTGTGGTGCACATATGCACGGGCACCAACACATTCCTCTGTGAAATTGTGTAATATAGTTCTCGCCATGAATATGACCTTAGCTGTCGAAATGGCGTTAAACATCTATTACTCACTCACTCACTCAGAATGTCACTTCAAAATGGCCAAATGTCGCCATGTCGTTTTTTACCCCTTAGGGGCCACATGAGTGAGTGAGTAATAGATGTTTAACGCCAGCTTTTGTAGACCAACAGGCTTTAAGATCAAATCTTTATCATGACTGATAGATCCTTCTCGCATGCTTTTGATTGATGAGTAGAGAAATCGGGATCGTATACATCTGCCTTCTTTCTGAATTATCCTTGTCATTCAACTTATAATTTCATGGTTAGTGTCACTCACTATTTGTGAATTCCCTTAGGTCCATTATCAGGAACCTTATTTGACCTAACGGGCACATAAAACACCATAGTTAGCAACTTGACTACCCTAATCTCTCTCGTAGAAGGCACATCTTCTACGCCAAACAAAATGCTGCTGGGTCTTATACGTGGGAGGGACATTGCTTTGAGTTGGGGGTGCGCCTTATACGCGGGTCTTTTTTATTATAGAAAAGTACTAATATTACAAAATTCAACCTTTATGTGTGTGCCTTCTACGTGAAAGGGCATTCTCTGAGTTGGGGGTGCGCCTTCTACGCGAGCTGTGCCTTCTACGCGGGAGATTACGGTATGTGACTGTTATTATGATTTAAGTTTTGGGCACAATTGTGTCCACTCTATATTTAAGTCTATAATATGCTGTCAGAATTGGCAGGGGACTAAGAATGAGATTAAGTATGGTGTCCTGTGGCCAAGTCCTTGGCTTGGCTTTATGTGTGTATTGATCACAATTATACTTGGCCTGTGCACGTTCCCCATGGGTATAGAACATACAGTTCATATTATATATATATATATATATATATATATATATATATATATATATATATATATATATATATATACACACACACACACACAACCGTTATGAGGCATGCAGGAATAGACACACGGGATTACAGACTCAATCACAATCTACCAACCATGGGTTAGAGCTCTAGCTTATTCATAGAAACCAAATGTATCGCACACACGAGGGTTGTGCTTTCTGATCAATATTTCCATGGACAGCTCTGGTTGAACTCTAGGATCCATATTTGCTGCACAAAGCGACAAGGCCTGTGGCCCACTATGTGCTAGGACAGTGTCAACAATTGGGAACCCAACCTAATGAGCGTAGCTTAATGCACCAGAATACGTAACATGTCAGGTCTCCATAAGGCCATGAAACATGCAGATATATCACATAAAACATGCACAACATCCCACAGCCAGATCAATGGCATACAATTCGGGATGAGAGAGCTTTTGCTTGTAACAGGTATGAAATGTGGTGATGGGTGATTACAGTTTGATTGCTAATACTGTGAAAACGTGAATATAGGAAGCTGTAATGGTAAAGTGGGAGGCCTCCGAATGGGTGATGTAGTGGGGATCTCAGCTGGGATTGGCACGTGTTGGCAGTCTCAGGTGCTCCTGTTGAATGAGTGTGACCAGAACTATACAAGTTCCTTGCACCGGTAATTCTGAAAACATGTTTGTGAGAAAATAACTGATAATTGTCTAAGTTATTCGGTAATATCAATATGCGTTCAGCAATAATATCGCATATCAGCCCTGCACCTTAGACTTAGACCATAGGTCGTGTAAGGAACAAACGCCAACCTCTCTAGATTGTGTATTTCTTGTGTGGCACCAGGTCCAAGAAAACGTAAACACAGAGGACCAAATGTACATCACGCCACATACCAAACAAACCACTGTTTGGAAAGAGCCATCTAACTACTGTAGAATACCGAGTATAAGCCAAAGACCATTTCAGAATTCTACTATGACTTAAAGTCTTCCTGAACTCTGTACGTTTGTAAGGGGGTTAAAATTTAGAAAACAGTACTAAATTTGAGATTTCAAGTTCCTGGTGTGGCTTTATCAAATTATGGTCGTATGAAACCAAACTACCATCTTTTGTACGGTAGGAGACTTATCTCACTGTCAGCTAATGCACTGTGGTCATCCACATTTTGAGTACCAAACTGGGTAACCATGGATAACGATCAATATGTCATACTGGTATATTGATTTGTGTGTCTGAAAGGCTAACGGCGATGAGATGGCCTTTTAGAATGCATAGAGTTCAATGAATTAAACTAGAATAATCGTTAACCTTTAGGCCATGTTCGTAAAGCACATTCAATTTTATCTAATATCCATGAATTTAAATCAGATCTGTCAGTCAGAGCATACGCATAGATATCGACATGGATTAACTCTGTTATTTATACTATCAAAATAGCCACGAACAGATGTATATTTTTTACCGTATTGAGAAACAGCACCTCTCCTTCTGCTATGTGTATTCTGAGCATTCTCAGTTGGTCTAACTTTGCCGCGATTTTCCCAGTTCTAACTGGTTATTCTACATCCCTCAGACACATCCTCGTATATGTTACTCCGCAGACCTCCGAGGGTCCTGACCCTCAGAGACCAAAGGTGTCTGTTGGTAGTTTATCTACTGCAGCCAATCTGGCAGAGTGACCAATTCTCATAGAAGTACTTACTGTCAGGTCCAATGCTTCCATCAACACTTCCCTAAATGTATATCCAAAGATTCACAATACACAAAGAACTTGAAATGCATGTAATAATTGATAATCCAGTTGATTTTTAAATCCCCCTCCCTTACTCCAGCAGGCTGAAATGGAAGCCATTGAAGGAGTGATAGTGTAGGCTAATCATAAACATGTCAGATTTATTGGATATATCTTGTGCTTTGCTCATTACATGTTGCTGTACATGAAAACTTACATGTTTGTGAGTATGAGGGACAATTTCTAGAAACTGACAGTGAGTACTTAGTTCAAAACAGTCAGGTGTTTGAGCCACTATAGCCAGGAATACATGTTGCTCTCTGCCTGTAAGCAGACAGATCTCTAGGCCTACGTATATGTGCGTTATATGTGTACATGTTTAATAAGATTTTAAGGGTTGGCAAGGTGCATGTTGTAGCAATTAATAAGTAAATTTTTAGGCATGGGCATGGCCTTCTTAAATGGGCATAAAATATTGCCTGGCGCATAAAATGAGGTCACATAATGTTCCTTCAAAGAGCCTACCAGATCAGGAAGTATACAAGTTGTATATACGGTGTACTGCTGTGAGTGCCATGGTCTAAAAGTCAGAAACCAACCCACGCAGAAGTCTGGAATGATTTAAATGAAACTTACCATCTTGCCACACAGTCCACATCGTAAAGTGGACAAGGAGGGCTGGTCATCATGTATACAGTCCACTACCATTTCACAACATTTAATGTCTCAATCAAGCACCTCCCTGGTAATCCTTAACTGATATCAAGACTTTCTATGTCATAACTATCCCACATTATCTTGTCTTAAAGTCCACAAGACCACTTGTCGTGACCATGTTGTCATTTTGATGCATACAACTGATAGCATAGTTATCGTGGCCAGCAACACACTACTCAGCACCTACTACTATACAGTGGGTGCTCGGAAATGAAACTTCTGCGTAAATGAAGAATATCAAGCTGTCAAAATAGGACAGTCGCAAATTTCCGCTGAAATAGTAAATCCAACTGGCGTCCTGCTACATTTGAGTGTCCTTGGGAGGAACTAATGCTACATGGTGAGAATATCACTTGGTAAGGTAGCCTCCACGCTTCTTGTGGTGTGCTAATTGCCTGCAGGGGACAGGTAGTTGGGGGACCTGTGCAGACAGGCCCCATTGAACCCTGATGTAATAATGAGGCCAAGCCAAACCCAAGTGTTGCAACAGAGGATTTAGCCCGAGCGTTGAGAAAGGGAGGGTGGGGGTGGTTTAAGAATGGTGAAGAAACAGTGGCCAGTTTAACCAAGCCAGACTTCTCAATGGCTGTTGCCTTCCGAGCACCAACAAAGCCTTTCTCCTCGAGGCAGCTAATAACAAACGCTGCTCCCCTTACTATTGCCAACTGGTGCAGAGCGGCCGATCTGCAGAACTGAAGGCAAGTCAGGGGGAGGGTTTCGGGTGGGTATGGGGGGGGGGGCTGTCAGGGTACTACTGGGGTCACAACACACTCACTTATTAATGAGGTCGGGCGGCGTGCGGGCGGCTGGAAGCAGCAGTACTCATCAATGGGTGGGACTCAATTATTCACCTGCCCAGAGCTGCTGCAACAGCACTGGTCATGTGCTTATACAGTCAGCATGCAAGCGCAACACGCACATTAACTTGATGCTGAAGGGTTAAGGTACCCTGGCAGCCTGCAGGCACGCTCCCTCCCCATACTCCTAGCATCCATCCTATCTACCCTCATTTCTAGATGCTACCATTCCATAATGAGCGTCCCTTTAGCACTTTTATGGCAGCTATATCGGTATACATGTGTATTATTATTAGAAATCTAAATTTACCCCACCCCCCCCACCCTCCCCAACTAGCGCATTTACCCACCCATCTAGATCCTGAGTACTACTCAAGCGTCACCCTTAAAGAGAGGGTTGTGGAGGGTATTGTGTAGCAGGGTAGTGACAGGCCCAGACCCATAAACCCACTGTCCAAACACCACTCGAGTTGAATTCCTTTAGCCAATGTGCATAATATAATGTGCACGACCAACTACATGTACTGCTTTAGTATGTCTTCTGCAATTGTATCAATATTGGAGGCTCTACTTGGAATACTATTTGGGATATAGCCTGTATTAGGCGGCATGTGATCACTGCAGCTCAATCATTTGGCCCATACCTTAAAAACACGTCTCGTCCCCTCAATGCAATAAGGTTGTTATTGACATTTTGGCAAAGGTTTTCTTCTGTTTTAACACCTACTCTTTCCAGGTATCTTACTACTATGCAAGTACTGACACTCTATATCTATGTCTACAGGTTCCAGTGTAATATTGATTTATCAACTTGGTGTCATAGTAATTGGAGCACTTTTACCTCTCCAATAAAACTTGAAAAAATGCAGATACAACCTTGTTGCACTAAAGCGACGATCTACCCTGCCAGCTCTCTGGTAACTACGTTCTACCAGGTCACCAACTTTACTAAAGGCTGAAAAGAAATCCTGTGTTTTTTTATGACGGCTTACAAATACTATGTAGTATGTGACGTTGATATTGTGTAATGGTGTGTAATCCTAATGGACTTAGCTTTCACTGTCACAAATAGTGAAGCATCAGTGTGACCGCCTGCGAAAAGGTCCTTTAGTGTAGGGTGCATTAAGGTTCCTATTCCCAGTACATTATAGTGATAGGCATTTGGGCTCGATATTTCATACATATACTTTTTCTCTTTACTTGTGGCATAACCCGTCAGCTGTGGCATTTCCGACCATTTTACAAACAACATTAAGGTTGTGTAAAATCTTTATTCAGCTTTGTGGACAGCGCCTGCAGCCCTTAAAATGGTTGTGCAGTATATGTTTAATTGGTCCAATGTATTTTTACTGTTCTGGAAGCTAAAAGAGTAGGAAGCACATATTTTGCAGGGTATTGGAAGTGTACATAGAGGCGGTAAAACCTTCAAACGTGTAGTGCCAGCAAAGCTGAAAATCTACACCATGCATCCATTACATACTCGTATTACACTATGGGAAGAATTACATGCAAATACTGCGACAAGCAAGGACTTAGCATACAGTACCATTGTTGAAAACAACCTACCTGGTAGGGTAACCCAAAACAGCTGGTGTAGGTATGTGGCGGGCTGAAATAACTTTTCTGTGGCTGTTCCTCCCCTGGAACGGGCCCATCAGGACGGTCAGGGCTGATGATGAAAACAACAAACAGTTTGAAATAAGCTAATTTTCAAAAATTTGCACATGGTCGATTCATTTTTTTTTTTTCATTTTTTTTTACAGCATTTTATCATCATATATTAGCTGGACCACACTTTATTTCTTTAGATCAATGATTTACAATTTACTTATTACTTCCCCACTATATTTCCCTACATGGCTTCTTTTTCTTTTCTCCATAAGTCCATATAACAATTGTTGCGGATATCGGTAAACTTACTCAGTGCCATTTTGCTTATGTAGCAGACTTTCGGCTTTGACCCCGATTTGGAGTCTAACATTCATCATGTTCGTAGGTGGAGCCAGCGTGACCTGCGCAGGGCGGGGGCTCCCTTAAGGGGCTCATTGGCGTCGCACATTGCAACCGGTCCACCTGCTGCACCCTGTCAACGAACAAGGAAAATACATTAATTGATATATCAGGATAATGCTAAGAATTAGTCAATATTCAATATAATAGTTATTTCATTTCATGTAAATGAAATCAGTTTGTAAGTTTCAAGGAGTGCTGTTCGCCACACCCTAGTGCAGCATGTAGCGAGTGCGACCCCTTCTAACCTGACCTGTTTAGATGTTAATTTTGTATTGATGTTTTGAGCATCTAACACTTAAATTTCCGCACATGTGCGCTTATTAGAATGAATACGGTATGGGGTATCAACCAGAGTGAATACTAGTATCACCCTTTGGTCATAACGGCCGGTTCTCAGGTACACCACTAGATGTCACTACTCTACTGCATCCATCCCACTAGTCACACACTAGAGGGCACCACTTATAGAACCATCACTCGCAAAGCGTTGGTGCAAAGGTGTAGACAGACTGGTAAAGCCTACGGCTGGAGAGTGATCCGACAGGCTGACTGTCTGGGGGAGCTGTCGAACCGAATCAGCATTTTATTCAGGTCAAGCTTATTATCTATACCCTACAGCTATTCTAAGCTGACTAAATATATAGGCTTCAACTAACAAAACAGAATATCCCAGATCTTGTCTGACCTGAAGCCATTACAAATACCATTTATAGGATTTGAAAATGGCGTCAACATACAGACCTCGAGGCACAAACACAGCAGTCTCTTGTGTATGAGTCATAAAACCAGAATAATCTAGCCACCATCTTGAGAGCTCCCATCCTCTTTTTACACCCAGGAGCCAATTGTGCTTTCTAAACATGCCGCGGCCAACGTCAATTAGATAAATAACATACAACTTCATAAATGAGTGCTATGGTTGGTTGCCACACATAATAACTAACATTGAAAACAATTATACCAGATTACCCTTGGTGGCATATGCGACATATATCTGATACTGGGTATCGTTTAAGCACAATTCTGATGTTATTTTTCCACTTGTCGACCTTTTCTTTACCAGAGTGGCTAGTGTTTGGGTAAAACCTTACGCTTGATCCATGTGTGACCTAGATAAGCTTGGCCTTTTGACGGTTAACCTGTGTGGCTTTATTATTCAACCAAACCGATGTATTGGACTTTGGATACCGTCTTATCTTGTATAGATAAAATATAACATTCTGCATGTCCGATTTAGCTACTGAAGTATCTGCATCTCTTCTAATTAAAGCTCTTTCCTACTGAATTTATGTCGAAAACAGAGAAAGTTATATGATAAAACAACTTTTGTTACATGTACAATACATAAAATGGTTACCGGTAATAAAAATGAAGATAACATATGGCATGCATGTTCATCAAGCTCAACCTAAAGCCTTTCAATAGATTCTCTTCTGTGCTTTTCTCAAGATTTTAATTTTTTTAAAGGGCTTGTGAGAGATTCATTGGAAAACATTTTCGTGTATGATTTCACACAAATACATTCAATATATAAAGTACTATAATAAGTAAGTCCATAATTAATGCCTCTTCCAAATTATGTCACATAAAAGACATAACCTTATAGAAAATACACTGGGAGACAAAAACATTAAAAAATGCTGGTATATAACTGCCTTAAAATGTGCTACGTATTCCCATATATCTAAGCGCACTACAGTGATTTCACAGTCAATAAAAAAAATGCTTAAAGATAAAATTGAGTAAAATCCCAAAGTTCCTAATTGGGCAGTAGGGGCGTTTCCCCGGCAGATCTTGTGATCTACTTCATATGGAAAATATATGAACAGCAGAGAGGAAACTGATTACGATGATCTATAAAATAATCCTAACTTTTTCTTCATCTACTTCTGATTAATGTCACCAGACTAACCCTAACGATACACTTTACTTCTAAATACATTTACCGGTACATAGAAAATGAAACGCACCCGTGAGCGAGAGGGTAGATTAAAAAGGTACTGCAAAAGTCTTGAAAACTAGTGAAGCTCAAGCAATATTTGAACGTTGGAGACATGTGGCGAGTCTCTGCATCCCTTTATTAATGTCTAGCCTGAGGGATACGACATCACTCCAATCATAAACACAACTCTCATGCTCATTCAATCAGCGCTGTAAAAACGTAAACATAAAACCGTCTCAACTCTTCACTGCAATGAACATTTCCAGCCCCTTTATCTCATTCTTAAACCGACACACCCAGGTCTGCAGACAACTCTAAACACAAAACAGGTCCCGAACATTCTGACTGTTTGGCTGTATGTACATACAACGTGAACAGAAGCACACACATCAGTCCTCTGCCGTTTTGAGGTCAGTGAAACCAGAAAACGGGGCCAGCCAGCAGGATGGTGTAGTGTATAATCGTGAACTAGCACACTTACTGTCACTTCAAGAGGCTAGATCCTCAACATGGGTAGCACTTCCCTTGTTTATTCCTAGTATCATACACAGTGAAACTGAGTAGTTGTAGATTTAATTAAACATGCAGTTATGGTTACTCATAATTAATATGAACTACGGTACCTGAGAATAAACTTTAACCTACTAAGACCTACAGTCTATTGAATATCAGTAGCGACATCACTCTTTGGAGGGGGGGGGGGGGGCATTGACAATTCCATGTGCCACAAGTGCTGCATTTTGAATCTTTCAAACAGTTTTAGGACATACCCCGATGGGAAGTTTTGAAAGCACTTTAAGGTCAGTTTGTGAGTAAATAGCCAAGATCATTTCATCAGCTATACTAGTTTCAAAAAGAGGGGGGGGGGGTGTCTGTTCTACTCCAACTGAACTCTGATCTGATAAATGTGCACGTGGTTTAAGGCCTATACGTTTTTTTTTCATCTATTTTTTTTTTCATGGTAAAGACAGAAAATTCCAGAGGGGTACCAGGCACATTAAAATAATGTCAAACTGTCCCAAAATTAATAGGTATAACGTGTTAAGGTGAAGGTGTAGGAGAAAAACAGTAGGTTATTCCCCCCCCCCCCTTTTTTCTCCAGAAGCGCCAAAAAATCATATTTTTCCCCAAAATGACCATACAAAAAATAGGACAGGGACAAATTAATAGGAGCAACAGTGACGTCATAGCAACCAGCACGGCCCTTAGGCCTAAAAAAAATTGTTGTGTTCAGGTAACGCTACTTACCCTACTTTTTTTTGGCCCTACCCTAATTTTTTTGGGGGGCATTTAGGGGGAAAATATGATATTTTGGCACATTAAAGTTTTTTTTTTCACAATTTCGCGCATCAAATTCGTGTCGCATAGGCGCGAAAATTTACAGCTGGCCAAAAAAACAAACCTACCTACCTACCCTAATTTTTTTTTAATCCTGTTACCTGAACACAACATATCCTTTTCTTCAGGCCTTATCAGGCTTATCGCCCTACTGATAAGAATCCTCATGAAGGGTTATTTCAAATAGGAAATGAACTACAAAAAGGTGTTCAAACCTTTACAAGAAAAGATCTAAACATCCCACAGCAAAACACATTATGAAAGCTGAAAGATCAAAAAGTTGAATCACATACTTGGTGCACTATACAAATCCCAATATCAAAAAAATATAATAGCAAAAACATTACTTTTTCTAGTACATTGCCTAAATAATTTGACCCTTTGCCAGGTCTGTAGCGACACAGACCGGGTTCTGCTCCTGAGAATAGGCAGCGTTTAATACTTGAATACATTTTTTAGGCTTCTGTCACAGGTCCTGGTTGTGCCTTATATATAAGATACAAGTGTAGGTACCTTGTGGCGTCCACAAACTGCAGCATGACTTAGAAACATTCTATAAACCAATCCGCACTGCGATTTGAAAATCTAGTATAGCAGTATTATGAGTACAGTTAATGTCTAACTCCTCATGGTGCACAAAGATATTGTGAACCCTAAGTCATAATAAGCCATTTCTGTGGTGTGATTCTTATGTAAGCTAGAGAATGATGCAGTTCTTAGACTAGTTAAAGACCATCTTTGAATTTCGCAGGGAAAGGGAAAGAAGTTTATACTATTTAAAGACTAGCAGAGTGGCACCATGGCCAAGGTGTTTCAACTCAAGTACCGGGTACATTTCTGACATTAATGTCAGTTAAATAAATTTCTAATATCATCAGTCGGTCACTTATATGTCACCGTATTTGTACTATAATTGCCCCGAAAGGTATGTTTTAAGGGGCAATAAACTGTTGTTTTATTATGTAGATCTATATGCATAATGATATTACATATCCCATCATGTCTACACTGTAGGCACTTACGGTACCTACCCCCAGTGCATGGTTCTGCTGCAGTGGAGGTGTGAAACTGTGATAAAAGCTGAAACTAGGGAGTGCTAAACTCTGCTTTTTTTTGCAAGCTCATTGTGTAGCTATTTATTGGAGGATCTTAACAAACATGGGCTCATTTTAAAGGGATTGATTAGTGGTTTAATAAGAATCTATTTGAGAAATAATTGATTCAGATAAACATCCCATTCTCCCCAAGTGAAGTTACCCTATAACTTTGAAATTATTTTTTGGTATAAAGGCCAAATCTCACATAAAAGAGAATAGTTCCCACACTTTCTACAGAAAAAAAATGGTTTAGAAACTGTCTAGGTTTTTTCATTTCATAGGGGAACAGGATGTTTGCCAGACCCCAACAAAATTTTAGCGTGCCATTCGCTATCACCCTTCCACCAGCTTCTCCATGTTAGGTCCTTGTCTGTTTGCTAGAATCCAATCCTTTGTATATCATTTATATAGCAATGGATAGAGCTGATAAAAATAAGTGGATTTCCTTTTTAAATGAAGTCTTTACATCAATTTAAAGGGAAATTCCGAACGATTAAAGATCTCATATCAACTCCATAATTTTGCGCAAATTCTGTGAGATCGCTAAACCGCAGATGATATTAGGTCAAAATAAAATCCCTTTAATTTGTTAAATTTTGATATGATACATTGATTTCAACCTTTTAAGGGGAACTCTTCCATACATGAAAAGAAAATAGTCAAAAATAATGATTTAAGAGATGTAGCCACTCCTGTATCAGATATGCTTGATCACAAATCTGGGCCCTATTTAAACTCCTGATAGTGGCAGAATTTTGGGGTCGATTTGGGGTCTTTGATCATTCATAACTTCCTTTATACTTGGCATAAAGACTTCATTTAAAGAGCAAATCCATTTCTTTTGATGAGATCTATCCATTGCTTAAAAGATAATTGCATGGGACAAAGTCTTGAAAACTAGGTAAGTGCCTATACACTGTTTGACCGTTTTGCATATTATCATTATACTAATTTATAGCGATTACATGTACACATATCAGATATCTCAATTTATGTTTTAATTTGTCATGTAACATGACAAATTACGTCATGTTACGTCTCGCTGTTGGGTGTTGTTGTCTGGCTGTTTACTTCAAATGTCAGTCATCATGACTAGACTCATGGTTGTTCAGACTTCAGTGTCTAAGACTAAGTGAAGGCAAACAGGATTTACGAACTGCAACCAAAATACATCACCCTAAAATGTGTATTGCACAATACACATGCTTGGTGTTCAGCATATCAAATATACTACAAAGTTTGAAATCCCAGTGCATAGTTTTCTGTTTATTATGTGGCCAAAGTCTTGAAAGAAAATCATGATAATAAACGGAACAAGATGGCGTACAGTCGATGTGAGTTGCTGTGGAATCATTGCGATACAACAGTCAACACTGTGTCAGGTAAACTGGACCACTGTCAGCCGTTCCAAACTGACGAAAACATAAAACGTTTTCCTTTTTCTAACTGCTTACGGCACGATATCCTCCTTAAAACACCAATTGCTTGTATCTTATAAAGATTTACGTCAGTGTCTGTTAAATGTCAAACTGTCGGGTATGGTGATAATAGGGGTTGACCCGCCAATATTTGACCGGGGAGGGAGCCATTTGCCAAAACAAAAATGACATCTAATTTCAAAACACCCCTTTTTTCGTCAGTGACAGGGATGGGACATAATAAAGTTGTCCATAAAATGGGTGTCTGTGGCCAAATAGCTCAGAAAAACACAGTATTGGTGGTCTATGACACCCTAGATATTCCGTCAAAACAATCGTCATGATGTCGTCAGACTCAGACGTTGCTGTCAGTCCGGACGTGATCCAATGTTTACGATATTTTGACGAAGTAGACAGTATGAACCTGAGCTGGTATAGAGATGATATACTGATACGATGAAAGACTCACCTTAAATGATTCCTCCAAATGTTCAATTTGGTTTGAATCATGCGACGTAATTCCAGAAAGAGCAGATAATCTTGAGGTGTCCAAGAAGAAAACAAAATGGACGATATCGCGGGTATCCAAATGCTTGGCAGTGGAGTCCAATGTTTACAGCCCCTCCATAATGCTAATACGACGGCGTTCCTCACTTTTAATGACTTGTAACGCCACCACTGGTATTGCTTAGATGTGTTCGATCTTCAAATTCACTGTATATAGGGTGACACACTTTGAAAATCATGAAAACATCCATCAATAGGACTTCACTACCGTCCTCCATTGCATTTCCAATATGGCGGCCATTGACATTTGGAGGAAGTGGGTTCGACAATTACAAAACACGGAGGTCTGGGCAAGTGCGCAGACGCACGATAAGATATATCTCGCGACAGTGAAGTTTGATATCAATTATATAATTTGTCGCGATTTTCATCACCTTGCAGAAATTTCATTATGTTACTCGATCATATATGTATAGAGTCTTTAAAGATTAAAAGTGACTTCTATCTGCCAAAAACCAAAGCTGTCAATGGATCATGTGCGCATGCGCTCTTCAGTCCCAATTATGTTTTCATCCCAGTGAGGCTCGAGGATTCACAAATTTTGTTGCATATAGTGTTTAGATTTGTTACCAATTGCTCGTTCGGCGATAGAAAAATAACACAGACCTATCAACATGTTGGACCCATCATCAAGTGAAGAGGAATCGGAAAATGAAACATTAGAGGATGAAAACTCGGACGTTCTGAGCTTGCCTAGCGCAGATCAGAGGAGCAACTTGTCGGCAAGCGGAGATAACCTGAGTGTGGCTGGGGGTAGTCACCTGTCAAGTCACTCACACGGCTCACATACAAAATCCATCGGTGCAAGACCTTCGAGCCCTAGTCCGTCACTTGTGTCTGAACGAGAGAAAGAAGACCTTGATCGGATAGAGAGAGAAGAGGAAGAACGGAAAAAACGACTGCAACTCTACGTATTCGTGTTACGATGTATTGCATACCCGTTCAACGCAAAGCAGCCGACGGACATGGCTCGTCGACAGACGAAAATCAGCAAGCAACAACTACAAACCATTAAAGAACGCTTCCATGCCTTTCTAAACGGAGAGACAAATATTGTTGCAGATGAAGCATTTACAAATGCAGTTCAGAGCTATTATGAAGTATTTCTCAAGAGTGACAGGGTGGCTAACATGGTCAGAAGTGGCGGTTGTTCAGCCAATGATTTCCGAGAGGTGTTCAAGAACAACATTGAAAAGCGTGTCAGGAACCTCCCAGAAATCGATGGACTGAGCAAAGAGACCGTCTTAAGTTCATGGATGACAAAGTTTGATCAAATTTTTAGAGGAGAAGAAGATCCACGGAAACAATCTCAACGTATGTCTACAGCAACATCAGAATTGATCTTGAGTAAGGAACAGTTGTATGAGATGTTCCAGAACATCCTTGGAGTGAAGAAATATGAACATCAAATTCTGTACAATGCATGTCAGGTAAGTAATTCGTATATGTATTTAAGAAACATTGACAGCGTCCTTTGTTTTACATCTGAGTTGATTCCCATCTAAAGACTAAGTTGCAGCAAGAGGACCTGTTCTCTTTTATATGATGAATTGTCACATGGCTCTGACATGTTTTCTGATATGGATAGAGATATGGGCACTTCATGTGCTACCTCAATTAGGTGCATTTTTCTATTCTATTCTGAATCATTAAACATTTGTACCTGTTGGCTGGTTTGTTGGGCCGGTTTGTTTACGTTTAGCGTTGCCTGAAAATAACCTAAATTCGTATGCTACTCACATCGTTACACCCTGCGGCCCACCAGGCCTTGTACTTGTAAGAGCAGTCATATTATATCTACAAGTAGTTTCTAACCGCTACAAGTATCTTCTTCAGGCGTCCGGCTTCTTTATATCCAGAATATAACCAATATGTGAATACTTCATCATTGTGTTGTACTTTGTTAATTTAAAAGACCATTTCTTTTCAGAAGAATTCCAGTTATGCTGGCTATACACTATAATACAGCACACGCCTCCTAGCTTGGTTCCCGTCGAAACTGTTTACTCTGTTACAACGACAATGAATCTATAATGTATTGATCCACGAGGTTATCTATTTCAGAATGCTTTAACAGATGTCTTATTTCAGATAAATAATTCACATCATAGGAAATCTCATTGGACCGAGGGTAAAGCATGCGTGTCATGTGAACGACCTAGTAGTATATGGAAATTAGCCCAGACTCGGGCAAAGTTTTCGCATACCTCTCCTAGAACACTTTGTGCAGGTTATGACAGTTCATGACACGTGATGCGCAGATGATGTTGTTTTGTAATCATCTGCTTTATTGCCCCATGCTGTGAACTCTTGTCGATTCATAGCTATGTCAAATCAGCATATAAAAGACTACAGATATTATATACAAGACTAGCACATTGCTAGTGCTGGGAGTATCAGTCAGGTGGCTCATATAGTCGGAAGCTATATCCACCTTTGGACTCTTTGTATAGTTTAATTTGACTACCTGCCACTTAATTACTACCCATTGGAATTTTCTATAAATTATATCTAGATCTGAGAGGACTAAAATTCAGATCATCCACACCTCGACACTACCTTGCTACTACTGGCGTGGTTGCCATGCTCGCCTTACCTTATCAACTTCTGTTGATAGGGTAGTCTCCAAGGCAATCATTGTTCTCAATAAACAATGATGCCTTATGAATTTCATATTAAGGGGGATTTTTCCATAGGGATCAATCAACCTAAGAAAAATATATGGAGATTTAAATACAGATGGGCTAAAATAATTTATTTGCCAAGTGTGTGAAGGTTGGAAAGATGCATCACCCCTAGAGAGATTGCTTAGATGCTTTGACATTTTATAAAAATGGTCATATTTGCTTCTAAAAATGACAACAAGTGGTTAATTGCACAAGTAAGCGGTCCTGCTTTGTAATAAATATAAATTTTATCTATGGGTTCCCGATATCAAGAGCTGTAACTATGTAATCAGTGATTATAGAAATGTTTGAAATCTAAGAGAAAAATATCATTGAAATTTCTGCTTGATACTATGGTTCAGTCAACCAGGTCATTGTCTCCCTGTCAGTGTTATCACCTGACCTCACACCTAAAACAATAGAGAGGTACTTGAGGTGATTAAGATAAAGGGTAGGGTGCAGCTTATCAGTCTTATCACTGGCCTTTGTTCTGGAGGCTGATAAGAAATTTACCCAGAATACCCTGCTCTGGAGTCGGGGGCTAAACCAAGATGGCGACCTCCATAGCCTGAAATGCTTATGCCCTATAACACAGGTATGAAGTATGTCTGTCAATATGGGAACATAGATTGCTTCACATATACGAGCTACGCTATTGTCGCTGGACCTTACGATAGGCGGATATTTTACAACTTTTATTTCAGCTGCCCACCAATATTACCTATGCTTTGTACTGTTACACTATGGCTTAACTGTACTAAATCTTTATGCATCATACATCAATTGAAACTGTGTATTGCCCGGACCAAAGTTCAGTAGTTATTAAGTATAGAAGGAGTATAGGAAAAGTATCCTTTTGGAGTATTGGTAGAGTAGTCTTTCAGTATTACATAAAGATCAGACACATCCAAGCCAGAAATGGAGAAGTAGGACTCCAGTATTCAAAGGTATATTGCAAGTAGCCAATAAGTAGTGAAAAAGTATGTCCGATATATTTAAATGAGGTGGGAGTATAGGTTAAGTATGATACTAAAAGACTACTTACATGCAGTAGGAATTCAGTATTGTCTGAGCATATACCTACTCTTAGCTACTCTTTCAATACTCCTCAAGAGTATAGGAAAAGTATAGCTAAGATATGCAAATGAGCTGGTACTATAGGGTCAGCATGGTGCACAATGCAGTGCTGGGTTTAGGGTGATTTTAGTGTTATCAAGTAAGAAATGCTAAAAAAAAAGAAAGAAGTTGAATAAAATTGCCCTCATCCAATTATCTGTGGATTGGTGAATGATACGAAACTGAGTAGTATTAAATCGATGATATTTGAAATAATCAGATCAGCTTATTAATTAGAGATAGATTCCCAGAGACTAAGTTGTACATCACTCTCCCTGTAACCAATGTACCCCCTAGGCCTATAGCTAACATTATACTTCAACCTGATAGTGGTCGAACCCATGACCCCCCCCCCCTTCCCCAGACTATGACTTCAGCTTATTGTGTTAGGAACTTTACATGCCTATTTATTACATGTTGTAAATGTCTGATTTACTTACCATAGTGGACTGTTTCAATGTGCCCAGTGTGGGCACGACATATTCACTGTACTGTGTGTCCATTCCTGTCAAATTGTACTGGTTCCTTGATAGAATATTCCCAAGAAATCTGCTCCCTATATGTTCCTGTCTTAGCCCCAGTACATTTTGGCGCACTCTGTATAACTGCCAGGTCTTAATATGTCTACTAACCCAGATAAAACGTACTAAGGTGACCTTAGGAAATAAGTATAGAATCAGTATAATACTAAAGTCATACTGCAGCGCTCCCTGTCAACTATTTGCCAGGAGTATCATAAGGAGTAGTATTGAAGGTAGCTCAAAATAATCTATGTCACAGGAGTATAAGATAAGTAGGGTGTGTAAAATACTCATCTTATTTTAGTATACATTAAGTAGGCTACTCTTTGAGAAGTAGGGAATAGGCTAAATCCTGGAGTATTTATTCAGTATATACTGAACATTTCAGTAGTCATATCAGTAGTGATTTCAGTACTACTGACTGCAGGAGTAACTACTGCCTTCTGGTCCGGGTTGGTTACACAGAGTCCTCTGCTATTTAGTGAGATGTAAATAAAACAAATGGAGGGAAAATCGATGGTTAAATCCTGTAGGAAGAAAATTCAATCTGAAATACAGAGCCAGTGGCAGTATTTAATACAGGGCCATTTGCATATCCAGTCTTATAGGTCAACAAGGAATCCATTGTGGTGAGGGACAAGGCCTGGTGCTGTGGTTATCGTTGAATAGACATAGCGGTAAGACTAATTGTAGTACCATCTGGTGGCCATGGTCCTTGTCCATTGAATGTGGTCTGGACGTGAGTACTTACCGTGTGCTGGGGGTGTCCACGTAATCCTGTAAACAGAAGTCGGCCTGGTGGGCATAATCTTAACCCCAAATACCCTGTTATGTTCTGCCTCCATGCAGTGGGTGGTATCGATGGACAGCACATAGACTTCAAGAGTTCTGTGTAATACTGGTGTGTGCATCTCAGACATAATGTTATGCTGGCAGTGTTGCCAAAATCTTTTTCTTCATGCAGGCCAAGGTGGCCTGCATCTAGGCATCTTACGCAGGCCATTTTCCTCTCACGCAGGCCATATGATATTAAAATTTCAAGTTACTTGTACAAAATGCATTATAACTTGTTTTATAATGTGCAAACACTTACAAGATATTGAAAAATAGTTAATATAGAACAATTTTACAAATGTAGGCCTATCTTTGCTTCTAATTGGGTGGTTTGAAAAATTCTTTCACCAATAGAAAGCCCAAATCATGACAGGCCATTTTGGCCTGCGCCCTAAGGCCCTACGCCGGTCATTTGGATTCTACGCCAGTAAAAGCCGGCGTTCCGGCATCATTTCAGCAACACTGCACCTGATGGTAAAGGTATGGTGCAGTGGAGCTCTGTATGTATTAAACAAGGATCACAATCCTATAGAGTTAAGGATGATGGCGTGTAGATCCGTCAATTCAGTGGTGTACCCAAAACTATTTACATGTACCAAATATTGTAGGCCTTATGATGGTCTGAAAATAGGTCTATTGGCCGTCTGCGTGTCACTAAAGAGTTAAGTGTATAAGCTGCCCCACGTCCAGAGAGGAAGACCAGTGGTCGGCGCCAGCGTTCCCGCGGGAACCTCCTATTCAATATGCACCATTGACTGGGCTGGTCTCAGTCGCTGCTGGTTGATAACCACAACCGACAAGGCTGGACATGAGAGGAGGCAGCGGCAGGACGAGCCTGTTGGCTAGATGGCCTTGTGTCTCTCATCATTACTGTGATTACCAAAAGGAATGTGGATGCTTGCCCCCCCCCCCTCCAACACACACAGTCACTTAGTGTAACACTAGAGCCTACAGAGGCGGGGGGGGGGACACCATAGAAATAGGCCTAGTATGATCCAGTACCATCGTCCCTGTTATCTCAACCACCCACGAGTGGGCGCATGGGGGCGCCTCCTTATCTTGTACCCGGGATATACGTAATACGATAGTGCAACATGATAGTTATCCCGATTTTGCATTTATTTTTTTATATAGACAACAATAGACAAAAAGCAAAAACTTTTTTTTTCCAAATATCAGCCGGCCCTTATCAGCCTTACTGAAAAGAATCCTCACGAAGGATTATTTCAAATAGGAAATGTACTACAAAAAGGTGTTAAACCCCTTTTTTATCAGAAAAGATCTAAACATCCAAGAGAGAATTCTTCATTGAATATCTACGATACATATCTTTACAATACATATCTATACTATATCTATATATATATCACTGGCAGATGCAGATGATTGATTTGAGACTAGTTGAACTTTGCATTGTTCTCACTTACCACCGTAATCTCTCGCGTAGAAGGCGCAGCCCGCGTAGAAGGCGCACCCCCAACTCAGGGAAGGCTAGTTCACGTAGAAGGCGCACCTATCTCCCCTGAATGGGTATTTTGAAAAACCCGCATATAAGGCGCACCCCCAACTCAGGATATACGTGGGAGATTACGGTTGTGTTGTCACATTACTATTCATAGATTCTGTAGAGTAACCAAGAAACATGACATAAAAACTGACCCATCCAGAATTCAGCGGGCCTATACTACCGGGGTAGTAGATGTTACCCCATGGACACCAGTGTCCGTTAGACATAACAGGGGTAGATGATTTGATCACTCCCTGACGCTGATGGATGGTAAAGCACAGGTCCCATGGGAACCTTAGCCTGTGCATTTTTCATTGCTAAACATATTTTCTGATGAACAGGCAAATCAGATTAAGTTAGCATTCAGTTACCTGTATTGAAATAAAAATAAGGCTTTTAGATGTGAAAATATGTGTGCGTTCTGAGCTGCAAACTGCTTTTTGATTGTTATTTCAATATTGGCTCTCCTATTTTTGTGCCTGGATGCTGAGGCATAATATACAGATTACAAATGTATTTTTTTTTTTTCAATTCAATCACCAAATCAAATCAACAACTCAAGTTGTTGATTACTTTGGTATCACCATGCAACATGGTAACCATGTTACCCTGTGACATCACGTCGCCATGGAAAAGAGTGGGTGCACTATAAAAGAGTTCAACTTTTGAAAACTCTCATTCAAGCGGTAGCTGTTGGAGGGGCCACATCGTAGCCACGTCTCTATTGATGCAGATTACAAATGTATGGCAATATTAAAGGGATATGGCCATATTATTAGACGCTTTTTGCCTCCAATGGTGAAGGTATATGATGTTGATCCATGTATCAACTTTCCCGCCTTTTTTTGCAATGTGGTGCGAATAGTGCATTTTTGGCGGGAGTTATGCGAATAGTGGCTTGCTGGTGCAAATAACCTGGGTCGGGAGTGCTTGACTCCATGGCGTCCCCTGTAAAGGACAGCGTGGCAGTCAAAGGGAGTGCTGATGCAACAGGATGAGTGCACAACTCGTGGGAGCCAATCACAGGCTTTTCACTTTTCGAGTTATCAGCAATTTACATTGCATTATATTTTGGGATGCAGCCTTTCGTGGTGAACATCTTTGATTCCTGCAAATAACTCTCCCGCTTATCGAATTAGACCAATTATCCTTTCACATCAATTGCCTATCCACATTATACTGATAAGAAAATAGAGACGCCTGCCACTGGGAGCAATATCCAAATAACATAATCTGGACAGGAGACCCTCCTCACTCCCACATGCTGTCAGTCTCTGGATAATTCTGGCCTACTCAGCAGATTTGTCAACTCGGCGCAGCCCTGCCTGCCTGAAGCTAGCCCTAGGAGGACGGGAGGAACCACTTAAGATGTGGGCGGTGTAAATAGAAAAGACACAAACCACTGAAGCGTTGTGATATAAGAGGAAACTCGTAGAGTAACAGGACTATTATGACACATGGCTGATGGGAATGGACGAGTTTTGGAAGCCATATAGTGTTTGGCACAGCCACAAGGCCTGTATTTGTAACATGGGGCCAAAAAAAAACATAAAGGTGTGTTTCCAGTAACATGGCTTGAAAAGGGAGGGTCGATAGGTCGGATTCTTTTTTTTTCTTTTTTTTTTACATTTATATAGGAAATGTGAGGGCACATATCGAAGGATCTATCAAATTCTTTGATAAATAATGATGGGAAAGTGACAACTGTGAGAGAAGGAAAGAACCCAAAAAGGGTACAGGAAATGGTGAAAAAACGTAATGAAAAATTTCTCTAAATTATGTAAAAATGAGACAAAATTTTCCAAAATCCCCGCAATAAAGTTTGTTTTGCCCTGTTTTGCTAGGGTCGGTCGGGTAACTGGAAACAAACCTTTCTGGGCATGGCCTGGGCATGATGGAGAGATATGCAGACAGGTGGGAGGCAGCACAAGTATATTGAAATACAGTCCCGGCTTGAGCGAATGAAAGAATAACATGATAATTGGACCCTGTTTAAAAAGAAAGGTAGCCAATAAGCCTATTTCGGGAATACATATAATACTACATGTGAAAAAAGGGAATACATATCTATAAGGAGACATTAGGAGAGTCTTAGACTTCTTGATTTTCAGGGCAATGTTGCCAAAATCTTTTTCTTCAGGCAGGCCAAAATGGCCTGCATCTAGGCATCTTACGCAGGCCATTTTCCTCTCACACAGGCCATATGATATTAAAATTTCAAGTTACTTGTACAAAATGCATTATAACTTGTTTTATAATGTGCAAACAATTACAAGAGATTGAAAAATAGTTAATATAGAACAATTTTACAAATGTAGGCCTATCTTGGCTTCTAATTGGGCGATTTGACTTACAAGTTATGCCCCATTTATCTGTTTACTATTTAGTAGTGACGAATAATCAAAGGTAATCCACTCACAGTAACGGATTGGCCCGCTCCCCCTCCCCCCGACACCAAACCTCTAAAAATGGGCCTTGCTTGAACTCTGTATCTATAGGAAATGTACGGAAGCCCCCCCCCCCCCCCCCCCCGACCAAATCTTCTTGGTTGTGCCCTCCCCCTCCACCCCCCCCCCCTCCCGACCACCCCTCCTGGATCATCCCTGGTAAGTCCCTGACGTTTAGAGGTCGTAGACTTATCTACTGAAACATAAGGACTTCACTTTATCAAACAACAATGTGGTCACTATAGTCCGGCCAATAAAGGGAAAAAATACTGTGTAAGTAGCGAGGATATCAATACTCGATTAGATCATAAGAACAATATATACCGGTAGATGTAATTTACCTGTCATATAATATGGCCTAGTTTTCTATTCCAGTAGGCTCTAGCAGTGTGTGTACTAGTCCATTGTATATACATGTACAATGTGTATGCAAAAGGCGGATACAGGCCGACCTACAATAGCGTATAGACCCGATATGTGGTCATAACCAATGGGCTGTAAATGGTCGTTGTCATTATAATGTATATGTACTTGCTAGATGCACACAGGATGAGACAAATACATGATGTGTCTCACGTTACTTGTCTTATCATTTACAAGTTGGTTCTATATGTAGGCCTGTGAGGGCGGGTTGGGGGTGACAGTAGGTTGATCTTACTGGTATTAGAATGTAGTGATGCAAAAAGGATCAGAAACGTGAATAAATATTATATAAGGCATAACAATGGTGTAGTTTAGACAAGGAAGTATGGATTACACAGTTGTAAGGGAATGCTGGTGGGGGTGGG
Organism: Acholoe squamosa; assembly: GCA_949317995.1. Lineage (NCBI taxonomy): Eukaryota > Metazoa > Annelida > Polychaeta > Phyllodocida > Polynoidae > Acholoe > Acholoe squamosa. The sequence continues at coordinate 73,689,411 of OX439035.1, read as the reverse complement.
CAATATAATCTACCAGTAATTGACTGTCCATCGAGCCTTCTCTCGGCTTATGTCTACAAAAATAAATTTAGCTCCGGTACTTTCTATAAGGATAAATGGACTAATTTAGTAACATATATAATATGTATAGTAGATTAGAGGGACCGGTGATATTTGTTTGTTATCAGGACCATAACTCCTATACATGATTCCCAACACTCAGGTGGAATCCCCATGACTACTGTAAAGGTTACTCCTTGCCAAATCGATTATGACAGACATAGGGACCCGCCAATTGTGCAGGGATAGATTAGGTAGGGTAGGAACACTCAGTAGTATACATTGTAGTACATTAGCAAGGGCTATCTATGACATAGACAAAATCGGAAAGAGAAGGTCGCTATTCAATATGAGTGCCTGTAGTGTAACAGATTAAGAATGAGCAATGACTTGATTCACATGAATAAATATGCTGAGTGTTTAAACAATTACAAAATACAGACGTATCGATAATATGATTTTACCAATCTTCTTAAAATGTGCCTCTATAAACCTATACCCAGTTTTCATTTTAAAGGACTCATTTCTAACAGGTCTATCAAATTTCTAGTGTCATGTAAGACTTAGGGTCATGTGGATCTGAAACCGTGGCTGGTCATTGAAGCTTTAAATTTGTCAATCTGGTGTGTTCTTGCATGTTTTGTGCGGAGTGAGTGTTGGATTCCAATAAACCGTTATCCCTGGTTGCATGGAACCACAAAGGAATGTGCATGGAACCACAAAGGAATGTGTCAAGGAAATTCCCAAGAATGAGCTCCCTCACTATAATCTCGCATTGTGCAGCACATATAGATAATCCGACTGTGGGTTGAGTGATGCCTCGATTATCCCTACTACAATGACAGCCCGCGGCAGCCCATATCAAGGCTTTATTTAGGACCGGGGTCATCGGGCTGGGTCCTTCTGTCGGACAGATAGGACAGACACACCGTGTGGATGTGTGGGAGGGTGAGGCTGAGTCTGGCCGTCAAGCTATCATGCATCACTGGAAGCTGGGAGGGTGGTCAGCGCCCTCAGTACTATAGCCAGCAATAGGAGTCTGCATACCCCCACCCCTCCACATATACACCAATAGCATTCTGTTCGCCACCATGACAATTATTTAGTGTGCGTCGCCATTACTTAAGGCGCAGTAGAGATAAGCCCTGTTTGCAGCCTTCACCAGGGTTCTCCTCACACTGTAATGACGCCGGTGGGCCGCCGGCGTAATTTTTACTGCCGCCGGTGGGATTTCATCTCAGAATCACCGCCGGTGTCATTTTAGCTTCATATAGGTTTTTGAATTTTGCAAATCGGCCAATTAGAACAGAAGTTATGGCCATATTTATGAAAATACTTTCAATTTCTTTGCTAAATTCCCATCTGTAATCCCCATACTGTCACGAATGAGACTAAACAACCAAATTTAGCCTACCATAAGGCTTAGGATGTTACCAAATGAAATTTTACGCCAGCTCGCTGCAGGATTTTATGGTGTGATTTTACATTCTGCGGAGAACCCTGTTCACTATGGGTACCGGTTGCACCCTATTAAGAATTCTGAAATGAATGAACGGAATTCTTTCATTTGTCTAAAGATAAATGACTGAAAAGGATCAAAGGACTGAATAGCTTCAGATCACACATACCAGACGAACATCCGAAAACAGTATGTACTGCTAACTCTCATGAATAAGCCGCACTCGCGTATAAACTGCACCCCTGATTTTATAAGGAGATATAAGCCGCATTGGGAATGTAGAATTCAGTACCAAATACCCACCTGTGAATCGCACCCCCTGTTTGAACAAATCCTATGAGCAATACTTCTCTTGCTCACGTACAAGCTGTATAGCCCAGGGGTTTACAGTAGGTCGACGTACAAGGCACTATCATTAAGGATGCAAATATATACGCCTAGCTCAATGTTGGTATCCTTGTTATGTAGTAAGCTCCCTTACAGCAACAGCGAGGAGAAAAAAAGAGAAAGATGCAGTATCATGGGAGCTAGAGAGACGTGTTCTCGGCCCCTAGTGGGGAGACGCTGCAGGCCTCAAGGCGCTGCAAAGATGCCAGGACAATAAGGCAGTGGCCACTCCTCACTACAGTGGTACTGACATATCAACTGTTAGGTGACTGTAAATATAGTCACCACTGGAAGTCCACTCACATTTTACTCCATCAATACAAGTGGTACACTGCATTCTGGCTGAAGTTTCTCTCCACGGCAGTGTAAATGCAGTGAGCAGCTGCATTCCAGCTGAAGTACCTGGTCAGAATTCTAAAACCATTGCTGTAACACACCTCCACCCACTGGTAATTCAGTGGTCCATTGTATTGAAACTTGAGTAACTCTGAGAGCTTCTATAGTCATACTTCATATACTTTAAATAGTTAGAGGCATATATATCGAAACCATAGGTAGGCAGTTACAGATTTTTCCACAATCTTGATGATCATTTTGGCAAGTCTCTCAGCTTAATTTTAATTACAATTAGTGGAGGTAAAATCCAAACCTAGCAATGCCAATGTGAATATCTGAATAGCGGCTAGCCTATGATGCAGCTCCTTCTCTGCCCCCCCCCCAAAAAAAAACAACAAAAAAAACAACAAACAACAAAACAAAAACAAGAAAAAACAGCACCTGTTTCATGTTGCTAGAGGCTCCAGTAGCAAGACCTACAGTAGCCATAGTGTGACCTGGCTCAAAACATGTAGGAAGGAAATACTCTCTATCAGGTAGAGGCAGTGGCTCGGCGGTCTAATGCGCCGGGGTTGTGAGCAGGAGGATGCAGGTTCAAGTCCCCCCAGCAGCAGAAAATGTCACTGGATGTTCAAGTAGTAGTACCTATACTAAACAAGAACCATACTGTACCATCATGTGACCCACTCTTTTACACTTCCCAGTGACTCTGCAGTGACTCACTCCCCAAGCACTGCAAAAGCAGGATGCAGTGCTGGGCTGCTTTACCACTGCTACCTCATTTACATATTTCGGACAGGCTGTTCTATGACTACCCTTTCACTGCCCTTTCATTGCTAAATGACTGCATCGTAACTCCATAAGACCCTTGGCCTGGGAGCAGTGAGGGTGGAGTTACCACTGTAAATTGACTTGGTACCCACTGTAGTATAACTGTTCCTCCACTCCTGATGCACACTTCTCCTTGACTGCTGACACCCTGCTTTTACACTGCATCCCATCCCGGGATATATATATATATATATATATATATATATATATATATATATATATATATATATATATATATATGGTTTGGAAGAGCCCAGATTGGCCAGGCACTGGAGCAACTGATACCCCAGGTCCCCCAGTGCCCAGACCCCCGTTTTACATCCAGGAGGCGCTCGATAGTTGGCTCTTTTTAAAAGGAACAATCTGCGACAAGAATATTCAGATTCGGTTAGTGGTGGAAGAAACACAGCTCTGATTTCTCCCAATCTAGTTGGGTAGTGCCTCGCCAATGAAGCTGTATCGTCACTGCTGCTATATTTTCACTTGAAAAAGTACCAGGATGAATTAGCAAGCAATGAGGTAATTCAACCTATTCTCTGCAGAATTCTTACGGTTGGTCGCTACTCTTTAGTGAAAGTATATAAAAAGATAAACCACTTCCACATCTTTGTTTAGAGCATTTGAGTGTTATAAATACAAGCCATGGAAGAAAGTTGGAAAAATCCGAAAATTAAATCTAGCTGCAAATATGCACACATTTCAAAGTGTCATAAAATGCTCAACTTTGATTAAAATGACTTGAATTTTTTTGTGGGTATTCAAGGCTTATGTCTTAACATGCCCACCTATTCTGAGCAATATAACCCATGCAGTTGGTTCATTTTCAACAGGTAGCGACCAACCTTAAGGGGCAGCTGGTACCCACTGGTATCTCTTTATTGGCCGAGAGACTTGTCTCCTCGGCCATATATATGTCGTGTAAGAGGGGACAGCAAGTCATGTCAAAAACAGCCAAAAGTCCTCTACTATAGATCAGCTACAGAAATCGGTTGAGGTAAACTGCCTCGAGTTGACCACCTGATGTTGAAAATGCAAAAATCAGACTGTATTCATGAATTTACCTGCTCTAAATATTTGAAATTTATGAGCAATCATATTGTTACATTCATTAAATTAGGTGACTAATGTCTAAAACTGTTATTTAGAATATTGGTATTTTTTTTATTCTCTGGCAATGATTATATTCTATATGGTCGATGGAAGGTGGTATTACCCACTGGCTGTAGCCTTTTTCTGAAGAGGCCCTCATGTTCAGTTGGGTTAGAGTTTACACCTGGCAATCTGGTCAGTCACTGGTAGGTGCCGGACACGGCTAGGTAGAGGCTTGGTCTATATATAGTGGTTGGTAAGGTGGGTTAGAGTTTTTACGTAAGTACATATAGATGATTGCTATTGTCCAACGCAACCACAGCTCTGTCTGCTGACGTCTAAAATTGTTTTACACATCTCAGGTCCCTCCAAGTACATATAGATGATTGCTAGTGTCCAACACGACCCGAAGCTGTCTACTGACTTGAGCATTGTGAAGACGTAATTATACTTGTGCTTGTTGACCATTACTTTCATTGTTGGACTGCTATTATGCATTAGTCGTCATGATGCACCAATGCAATGCTGTTGTCTACTCACCAGGGCTGCACTCATGCATCATGCCAACCCTATGAGCTTTGTGAAGCCTCTAGGTTTATGTACTTTAGTGGTCATGATGCACCAATGCAGTGCTGTTGTCTACTCACCAGGGTAATCACACATCTCTACTACGATCTCTCAGCCATTACATCTGTGATGTACAATTCACTCTTAATAATGTCCTCGACCAAGCGTGATCTCGTCAGTGGTAACGCGCTAGTAACCAGGTCATGTATATATATGGTTGTGCTCATTGCGTCGTGTTTCAATGGAAGATTACTATTGATGTTGGCTTGGAATATCATTTTCATTCTCACTTTTTAGTTAGTACATCGCCAAGGGTTCTTGCAGGGTGGGCCAACCGTGAAATAAGACTTTCCTAAGTTTGTGCAGGGCATGGTCTGTGCAGAGCTGCTCACATCTATTGATGTTTCACTAAACGGCTTGGTTTCCATGACTGAAGTCTGGTCTGGTATAACTTGGCGAACCTTCATGAAATATGAATGAAATATGTATTTTTTTACTATTGATTTTAACCAACTTTACAGCTCCAAGTTATTTTTAGACTAGCGTGAAATTGATAATTACACATTTATGATGTAAAGCCGTTTTAAATATAGTACAGGTCTGTGGTGGTTGCATCTGCCTAGATTATGTATTAGATGCTATATCATATCTTGGAGCTGAGACCTATACTTAGAGAATAGACAAAGATCTTCTTCACATCGAGACTGTCCGTTGTCCTATAATGCACGAATGCATCTGAGTGCATTATAGGACAACAGGCAGTCAAGATGTGAAGAAGGAGTTGTCTATTGTCTTTATAAACCATTGTACGTTAAATATTTTCATTCCAATCAATCAAGTACCCAATCAAGGTATTTTTAGACCAATCAATGGTATTTGACTTGTCTATAGCTATGGTGTACTCCTATAATGCACTCAAGGTCACTTCTACCGTGCAGCAGAGCACGGCCAGCCGTTTTATAATAGGCTATAGTATAATAAAAAGCTACACACCACTAGTCTTGTCGAACATGAACCGCAGAATTCTCCGGCGACAGGATAAAGGAAGTAGCATAAAATTGATGGTACTAAAAAGGACCATGCCGAAAATGGGACTGGAAATGAAATGTCAACATTTTTTGGCAGTAGAGACAACAAAAAAGACATGGAAGGGGTTTTGGTGGGGTTCTAGGTCTCCCAGTGGGGACGGCTGACAGAGACAGACAGTCGTTTCCTTGTCGGGGTCATTGGGCTGACAGTCGGACGCTGGGCAGTGTTCCATCTTTTTAGGACAGGGGGCAGACAGCCGTGAAAGAAGGCTGCTGTGATTCACTCTATTGCAGAAACTATCTGAGGACACTTGTCAACTGGCTAACGTCTTTGGTGGACTTATGATTAGATTGGCAGCAACCATGCAGCATAGGAAGCACTTTGAGTGTATTTACATGGAGGGCTTCAGATAAAGGACCCTGATGATGGGCGCTTCTCGGGTGACCCATTGATAATATGCTACCGGGGTAGTACTGTACACAATGCTGCAAGACTTGATGGATAGGAGTGCGCCATTGGGGAAAAGAACGTTACTTTAGATACTTTTCTCAAAATAGTCCCCAAGCTTGGTGTGTTCTCTATAGATTTATATACATGTAGCAGATTTTATTGATCTTCCATGGCGAAAATCTGGGGTTTTCCTCATTTCGTAAAAAAAGGAATGATATACTTTTAGATAGCTCATCACTGTACTAGCCAAGTGCCTTTATTGCACGTGGCAAATTAAGATAAGCTAATGTACAGGATTCCATATGGCGACTCTAATGATATAGAATGATGTTAGGTCAGGTAAAATCAGAATCATGTTAGATGAGATAAAATCAGCATTATAGATATTAGAGTCTGTGAGCATTATTGTTAGTACATGTAGTATATACTATAGGGACCTTAGATCGCATTTGTAACCAAGCAGAAGGCGTGGCCCCCCAATAAATAATAGTTGTAACAGACACAGCCCACCGTCTCCATGCTCAATTAAGCCTACAGTCATACATACCATTGAATTGTTTTCTCAGAAGAAGGCGCTGATATTGACGTTACATATTGACGCATATTACGACAGACCGTGTCTGGCGTCTGCTTACAGTCGGCTCTCATTTTGTTAAGTGCTTTTGTTGATGCTGACATATCGCGGACATGGTGAGGATGCCGCAGAAATGAGCGATTGTAGTTGTAGAACTGCTGCAACATATGACTCACCTTAGTAATATTCAATATGGCAACTTTAAATTCCCATCCATTGGATGATCATAAGCGTGGCAAATTATTGGGCGACAAAGGGTAAAAACTAGTTGCTAGTAGTAGTGGGTATGAGCTTTACATGTTTTGATATCATCGGCAGTAGAACACATACCGGTATTTTAGCTTTTGAGAAAAAAAACTGTCCTTTTTAATCTACACTCAATTTTTTTTGTGAAGGGGGGGGGGGGTTAATGACCTTAGATGTTTTGGGCTTGTAACCTGAAACACGCCATTTACCTTTATTTTGGCCCTTTTGAAGAAAGACAAAAGGAGAAGTGGACATTGCTCCACCAATAGAGGTGTGCATTTAGTACAGGCACCGAGTCCTCCTGGTGCCTAAAGATGGCAGTTAGTAGCATAAGCTGCTGCCAGAAACAGACATGGTGGCCACCCTGACCTTGGCCATGCTTTAGCCCTGTTGATACCGATCGCTCGTCACTTGCCATTGATCCGCATTGGATACCAGTCCAAGTGCCAGCTTGACCGAGTCTCTGACCTTGGCTTTGGCAACACCAAAGACTAAATTGAATAGCTTGGTAGACGGCAGGGGCATGCCAAGACCAGACTATAGTCTAGATACGGGCAGAGCCATAGGCATTTTCCTACCAACCAGGCCGGTTTATTTCTGTTCATGTCATAATGCCAAAACATGCTGTCGTGCACCCGATGTCCCATTAAAAGTTAGAGTGATCTCTTTACGTGGCTGAAAACCGTCACCATGAAGCTACCTTGACCGAATGACCAGTTGCTAGGCCAACCTAACCTACAACAGTCTCCATGATCCATTGTGATGTCATCGCAATGTGTGCATGTCACCATGGACATGTCAGCAAAGTTAGACATGTCATTTCCTGTTGGGGAGAGAGCACTCTCCAAGCAGAGGAAAACATGACCAAATAGATGTTTAGTGATATTTGGAGTATTTTTAAAAGGTTGGTCAGCAGTTGGTTACCGAGCACTGTGTGAGACTACAGTTATTCTATAAGCATTCAGCGTTTTGCGAGGCCTTGGCATGTATCTGGTGGAATAAACATGTACCTAAGTTGCTCGCGTATATATGGTACACCCCCTCTTTTGGAGGGATTTATAAGGTGCACTAAGCCTCAAATTCGCGTGTAAACCGTGGCTTATGCACGAGGTACTACCCGGTACTGTGCACGTGTCAAGTGGTATGATTTCTGTAGGCCCCTACCGCATTGTGCAGAGGGCACAGCCCCCGGGCGCAGCCATTGCTGACGCCGGTACTGCCCGGATAAAGACTGAAATCAGGCATCACGATGGGTATTAATAGTTGCGCCCTAACATTTCGGCAGTAAATGAAGGGAATTACTTTATTGATCTAAAACCTATCCCGTCTGACCCCTAAAGTATATTGGTCAAAATAATATCTAAGTAATATTCATCTACATGTAGATACTAGCTATCTTTTACAGTGGTATGCTAGGATGGTTGCTAGAGCTAGATTATAGCCCATTGTGGTGGAATGCATTATTAAAGTCGTATTGGACAATGGAGCTGATACTGTCTGACTTGCTAACCAGATAACACAACTATTATCCTCGACGATTGTCATGGCATCAGCCAACATTATCCAATAAGGGCACCCGCTGTCCGAAAGCATGAGGACGCTGGATGAATACCAAGCGCCATGTTGTGGATCCTTATTCAGTGATCTAAATTAGATTACCACAGTGGCAGCGAGCCGGCACGCCCTGAATCAAATCTACTCCGCATATGCTGCAGCATTAAACCAAGATAGAGACGACTATAAATGGGCGTGGTTTCCTTCATTAGCAAATGTAATTAATCCATAACAAAGAATCCATATTACCCCTTATCGAATTGTTGCAACGTTGAATTGGACTTCCCGTTTGGGGTTTATCGGCGTTGAAAAGACTGAAACCTGATCGGCTTACCGACGCCACTGTGATATATCTTGCTATTGTTGGGTACACTGGCACAGGCGTTGGACAGTTAACCCCTCAAGGGCTGTACTGTTAGTGAGGTAGTGCATTATCCCCATTGGTCGCCTTGATTAACACTCCCAAAGCTGGACGAGATGCACGATTAATGCAGTGCTGACGAGTCCACTCCATCACTGCATTGGTACATAATGCCGACCCCTTCGGATCGAGTTCTACACGGAATATGAAATTGGAGACATCATGTGGCCCATAGACTGTAGAACGGTAGGTGATGGACATAGGGTTTTTGTCCTGGTCTCGTAATACCTATAGTCCACTGGGCCTCTTCGGCCGACTTTTGTGTAGGGAATGTATGGCCAGAAGAGGCCCAGTGGACTATAGGTAGAAGGGGTCTGCTTCCTCAAACAAGATAAGGAGTGGTTTATGACGTTGATCGGCATCAGCGATAGCAATATAACGTTTCTGCAGTGTTTAGTATACACTATGAAACGTTTCCCATCGTTTACTATTTGTTGTTACCAAAAGGTCTGGTCTGAACATAAAAAAGTGGACCGTGGAAAGCTCGTGCAGTTTATGGAAATTCTGCTATGGACTATAACGACTGCTGGGTATGCGTTTCTGTTTTTCAGGCATACAGTACACTGGTGCCGGTATAAGTTTGTATACACCACACTCCTCTTTTGACTTTATGTATTTGTATACAAATTAAAAAAAAACAAAAAAAACACAGCACACCCTATTCCTGTATTACACCCGGTTATAGCACTTAATTAGCCACGCAGACAGTTATCTGGTTATTAAATAGTTTGGGGTTTGTTTGATGGAATCTAATTTATGCCTGATTCTGTTCTATGTGTCTATTGCCTGGCATCGGTATATATATATATATATATATATATATATATATATATATATACATCTTACAGAAAAATACCTACCAGGTACTACATATTTAGAGTACTTAGTCACTCTTTATTTTGGAGGGGGGGGGGCAGGGCTTGACAAATCAGTTTAGAACCAGTGTGTCCACTGGACACAAGAGCAAATCAAAATTGTGTCCAGCAGGAAAATATCATGTGCCCAACCCCTTTACTCAATGTATAAGCCTAGCTTGGCAGCTGTGTCCACTGGACACAACTTGAGAAAAAAATGTGTCCAGAAGAATATTTTTGTGTCCCGGGCACTGGACACAGGGATTTGTCGAGCCCTGTGGGTATTTGCAGAGTTGTATAACTGTTGAATTGTGACTGCACACAGTGGAAGGCTTGTTTCACTGTATAATATGTACGATACTGCATAAAAAAAAAATCATGTGTCTTTCTGGAGTTTCGAAAGGAGAGATGATGCCATGGGGGCATATTGAATCTCGGCCATGACTTCACGGTTCTTAGACTTCACTAGATTTTGAGCAAAGGTCAAAGGCCTATAGATCGGGTTACAGTCCCACCTGCACTGAATTTACTGCCATTGGTCATAGGAAGTGAGCATGAGCTGATCTGGTTGTCCACTCACCCCATGAGCCGCTCAGCTAACCACGCGAGCAGCTCACGCTGTTGTATGGTGCCGCTCGGGCCAGGTATGGATTGTTTCAAGGGTGGCTGCGTTTTCAGCTATGATTAATTGAGCGGCTCAGCCTGAAGATTAAACGGCCTCGTGGATCAATAGGTACCGGGAGACACGTCCGTGGCTGCTACCCCACTGCCGTCCCACGCCAGGGCCCTCTATCTACCTGCTTAGCCCTTTAATCATGGCGTCATGCATCATGATTCAAATCAATTGGTGGTCAAGGTGCGGTCCTGGTGAGTAACTCAGCAATGTTGCATTGCTTCCTTGACTCTACATGATGCATAGGTACTGGCGTGACATTGTCCAGGACTACGTTCATACGTCTTAACGACAAAAGGTCATTGTGCACAGGGGAACAAAACCCTGCCACCCGAAAAGGATTCGCTCCATGCTGATCCCAGTGAAAATACATGGCAGCTGTTAGGCGTCAAGTGGTGTTTGGTGCCTGGCTGGCAACACATACGATCTGTTGGAGGCAGTGTAGACTGGACTAGCCAGCTGTGGCGTACATAGCCCTATATAAAGGGCACTGTAAAATTGTAATTGGGGATCGTCGTATGGGACATTTTAAAATGACGTAAACTCTCCCTGGCCCAACCAACGAGATGATCATGCTAAACTGCATGTTTTTTAAAACCTGTGCATCACGCCTAAGACTAACATGTGTGTGGGTGTCGGGGCTGGGGGTGGGGAGGTGATATTTTAGTTTACAGACGAATCATTGCCTCTTTGGCTCCTATCTCAACTCTCGTCGCAACTTTCCTGTACTTACATCTACCAACTACCTCCTCCCCAACACACACTCACACACAACCACACACGCCTGTATTGGGGGCAGTCATAGATATAGTGGCGGATTCATGATTTTGAAAAGGAGGCGGGCGCCCCTCGTTTAGCCCATATTTTTGGAGGAAAAAATCAGGCTTAGATGAGCCAAATAAACTCTAAACTACGTGTACTAGGAAAGGGGAGGGGGTGCGCGCCCCCACACCCCCTCCCCCGTCTGAATCCGCCACTGATAGAGAGGACGTTAGATAAGAGAAATCCTGAAATGAGAGTATGGAATATAGTCACTGCTAAGTCACTAAACAGTGTAAGCTGCAAGTCAATGCTCTATTCATGGAATAATCCGGTATGCAGCACTCCCGGTCAGCACTGCAGTATCTATCATTTGACTTAATTACTTTCATCGGGCAAATTGGAAGACCCCTGAATGAAGGTATTTTTTGGATATCTACATACAAAATGTATCTGAAAAAAAACTCAATTAAAATTAATGAAGGACAACCAATGGATATGACTGAGCACTGGAGAGAACGCGATGTCATTAATAAGAAGAGAATAACATGCACAGGAAATTGAGACTGACAAATCGTTGGGAGCGGATCAACAGGGCATGGCCGTGTATAAATTACCATTTTCAATCAATACGTATCATTTGTAATGACCTTTTTCTATGACTGCTCCCCTTCCACTACGCATAGTGCTTTAGTACAATGTGCCATTTGATCAATCATGATGCATGGATGCAGTCCTGATGAGCAGCTCACGAGTAATGCATTTTATGCATCATACTGAAAAGGAATTAGGAATTCTTGACTGCCAGCACGATGCATCAATGCAGCACCATGACTGACCCACTCGCTGTATTGCTGTATCATTATGACTAATGTACATGAAACTTCGGACAATCAACTGTCCGTAAAGTGTTTAATTGCTTCTATTTGCAACTCAGGATATTTCCCATACAGGGTCAGTGGCTCTCACCTGAGACGGCCATGGTAACTCGACCCTTAATCCGCCACTACCCAGGCGTGAGCAGCTCAGCTTAGAGGGGGGCGAGCTGTTCAACTCCATTCGCCCTGGCCTAATCCGAGTCTATATACGCAATGCACAGGGCCTAATCCCGCTGTTCGGCAGAGGGTGGCTCTAGAATGTCAGCATTTAGGATATGGAACATGATAGACGATCATGTTACTGTGCTGCCTACACCTCATAGCTGCTCTTGCATGTATAGGCTAGGTGTCGCCCCCACGGTGGTCTGCTTATTACCTTCCGCCGGAAGTTTACATCAAGATGACGGCATAGTTCTTGCGTTACCCTTAAAATACGCTATGGCGTGGGTGGCGTTTTTGAGAGAAAAATAAGATATCTCCCACAGACAAACGGTCGCACGGAGTAGTGGAAGGGTAGTACCAAAGGTCACGCTATTGTGTTCATAATACATGTAGATCAATATATGAACAGTCTCTCTTATTGTCCCGAAATGAAGTTCTTTTGAATTTAGCCTAATGATTTCAATGATATTGTGTTGTCCCAGTTTTTTACTTATAGTTAAGAATGTATTTTCCTATTCCCGAGTCCAGTATAGCCTTCTCCTTTTCGTAACGCTGGATAGACTCTGTCACTCTACCACGGGCAAATGTCATGCCTTATTGGTTTCATGATAGATGAGTGTAGATCTATGTATGCATCTGAATCTATATTAGGGATTTCGCAGTTATGTCATGACCCAGATTTTGAGTCGATCAATGCAACAGCAAAATATTCCTCTCTTAATTACTACTTTATCCCTCGATACCCCCCCCCTCACCTCTCTCTCTCTCTCCCTCTCTCCCTCTCTCCCTCTCCCCCCCCCTCACCCACCCCCCCCCCCTTCCCATCAGCCTAAAACAGGACCTGGTAGTGTGTAGTGTTGTTTTGATTTGAATGAGGACTTGGTGTAATAACATATACCGGTATGCAGCCCCGTATATGGACTAAAGGTACAAAATATGGGAACTGAGGTCGATACATGATGTACTATCGTATCAATGATACAGGGTCGGCTATATAAGTCTATTTTAATAGACCCCCGATACGAGACACCCCCGCCCCCGTAGTAGTACCCAGCCACCTTTCAACTAAAGATAGAGCCGTGTGTAAAAGCGAGATTTGATAAATGTTTCCTTTGGCAATTGACCCGTGGTCATGTAGTTAAGTCTTAATTCTGACTAGGCTGGTGGGCAGGGCAAATTAGACTCAATAGACCGAGGTACTTGAGAAAGAATAATGAATACGTTGACACCGTGACCACACAGAGGGGATCAGTCATCCAGTATACAGGAAGTTGTTACAGCATATCTACCGTAATCTCCCGCGTATAAGGCGCGTCTTATACGCGAATCAGATAGTGGATGGGTCTTATATGCGGGAGGCAGGCTGCCTTGAGCTGGGGGTGGGCCTTGTATGCGGGTTTTTCCGATATCTCAATTGAGATCAGGTTGGGTATGATGCTGATCATATATTTTTTTTGAATACCACAAATGAGGTGTAACCAGAAGTAGAACTTATCTCTAACATTGTAGCATCAGTTTTTTAGGTTTCTTTTCCTATATTTATATAGTCTATCAATGTTGAAGCATGTGAAGGAATGAATTTAAATCACAACATTATCTAAACGTAGTTTGAACATCTGTTCTTAAGTCAAACATATAGCAAGTGTATATAAATGGTATACTGGCTCCATCTGGTGGCACTTCTAGGAACCATTCCTATTGCATATATAATTATAAATGATCATGATTAAGGTACAGTTTGAGGTAAATTTCAATTGTATACGGTCTTCTGACAGTTTTGACAAATCAACCACATCATGACCTATTGACATGATAACATGAAATGATCATGTAAAACAGTGATCTAAGCATGGATAACCTAAAATCCATTCACAACTACAGTAGTGGGAATACAATCTAACACATAATAATAATGCAAACTGCATCTTGATCATGATCATTTATAATCCTGTATTCAATAGGATTATTTGTGGTATTCAAAAAAAAATATATGGTCAGCATCATACCCAAACTAATCTTAACTCTAACTAAGGCTATCCCCAGCTATAAAGAGACTCAGACTAGTCCCCTTGAGTTTGGGGTGCACCTTATACACGGGGGTTTACTACATACTAATTCAGAGGTAGGTGCGTCTTCTACGCAAACCAGCCTTCCCTGAGTTGGGGGTGTGCCTTCTATGCGGGCTGCTCCTTCTACGCGAGAGATTACGGTAGTACCTATAGTCCATTGGGCCCTGTGGGCTATAGGTATAATATGTCTAAATAGCATTTTAGATGGGCAGATTAACCAGCATGGGCACCATCATTATTTGGCGGCGTATCGATCCATTACAAGGCGGGGTAATAGGAGGCGGTGCTTGGGCTGATAAGGCTTATGGTGGCCAGATAAGGAGACACTGCAGCAGCTGCCTGAGTGATGTCTGTTGGCAAACCTCTGCCCAAAGGCCCTGTATATGAATCAAGCCACGCCCTGCCATTTCAGCAGAAATTGTTATGCTAACGGTATGTTTCCCCCCACCCCCTGAACATTTTGAGTTTATGATCTGGAGGCTGAACCAAGAATTTCATGCAACGACCCTACACCCACTTTCACTGTCAAAGAAACGGGATATAAAGGGAATGAACACCGAAACTAGCCTTGATTCTCCGACAAAGTAATCTGTAGCACAGCTTGTATTATACTGTACAATGCAATGGTATGACTTGGTTAGACTACCAGCCGAGTACAAAGTCCACTGACAAATAAGAGGGGAAAACAACACAATGCATGTGCCTCTTGGTATGTTGACAATTGTTATATCATTGTCCACACATCCCATGTGGTTAATGCCAAGTATCATAAGTGTATTATACAATCTATCCACCGCCCTCACTTTGCATCAAAAAGGTACCCTGCTAGCACTACTCATGTAATTTACGTCATTCTTACGTGAAAACTGATCGTTTTTGCGTAAAAAAGACATCATTTGGATGAGTTGTGCTAGCAGGGTAGGGGGAGCAATTGCTTCATACATCAATTATTCTTAATTCATTTGTGAAGGAAAACAAAGATATAGGTAGTATATTTTGTCCTGGGGACAGATGAATTAATAAGGTGTCTATTGTATTTTATCCCAGGAGACCAGCTCCTTCCCCATCCTCCAGGGGACTCCCCCTAGGCTGTGTGACAGCGTAGTTAAGACCTTATGAATGGGTCGGCGTGCTCCTGTCAGCCACATCGAGAAGAATATGATGCGTGGCTGGCCCACTCCCCTCCTAGAGGATCTTTGTGATTGCCACATTGAATGGTAGGGGGGTGAGAAGGGGGCCCACATGGTGCCCCTCATCGTATTGATCCCGAGCCCAGTACTCGCCTAGCTGGGATATAATAGGGCTCCTGGGGGCGGGATGACCAAGACTGCAGTCTTAACAGCTCGGTCGGTGGTCAGTGCATGGGCCCCTGTGCATATATTGACCCTGTTCAAGCTGACCAGGCACGTCTGTAGTGTTCAAGATGATGACCATTACAACTTACGTATAACATGATTCTCCATTTCCTACACACACCTTGTGACCTGCACCAAAGAAACCACCTACTTCACACATACATACAACTTAATGAGGCAGTATGAAACGATGAAACTCAAGCCTGATTCATTGTGAAAATGAGTTATCTCTTCTATTGATTCTTGCATTGTACACTGATAGAATATACGTACCACCCTACACAATCAAGTACATGAATGTAATATATGATGATTATGCTTGCACTAGTGCCTTCTGGGTATTGATAGAGGCACAAGGCGGAGCCGAATGCCTCTATCAAGTACCTGAAAGGCACCTGTGCAAGCATTATCATCACACATTGCGTTTATACCATGGTCTGCACTTTTAGGATGCATCAGGATGCATTCTGCATTCACTGACATACAAATATATATATATATATATATATATATATATATATATATATATATATATATATATATATGTAAGTCATATGTCCCAGACATATGACTCATCTAACCCAACATTATTGTCCAGCCTCGTGGCCTAATGGATAAGATGCAGAACTTTATATCGGAAGGTCCCAGGATCGATCCCAAGCAATGCTGAGCTTTTTCAGTATGAACCACTGTCAAAGCTATGTCATAGCTGCTGTCATATATAAGAACAGTATAGAAAAAGAACACTGTCAATATTCAAGTGTCAACTCTCAGTGCCTCTATCTTGTAATATAAGCACTCTGATTATCCAGTTTGGACACCCAAAATCTTTCTGAAAAGTGATAACCGTGGTATATTCCTATATATGATATGTATATCTCGACATTCAGGTATAGCCTCTCGTGAATTATACTAGCGTCTGCGCACATTGGACAGCGTTATAACGACCATGGTGTGACCTGCATCTATTACCGTTTTCATAAAGAGTGGGTGGGACCGGTAGGAGCAAATAGTGAGCGAATGGCAGCGGCTCAACCAACAAGCCGCACACTGCCAGCCACTGTGTGCGAGCAAATAGGGCCTTACGTGTATTGTGAGGCGTTCCCTTCAGCATTGAGAGCTGTCCCTTTACCCCTACCCCAGTGTAGAGCTGCTCGTCGGTTTGTCCAGTTATAGTATGAAATCCACTTATCTTGCCCTAAGTAGGAATGCTGCCAGAGACACGTGACTGTGTGTATACAGATAGAACTCAGTGCTATAGACCCATCAGAGCAACATGGTCTGCTCTAGCACGACACTCAGGTCTATAGGATCAAACGAATTAGAAAAAATGTGCTGGGCCTGGGTCTGAATTCTCCTGGATTCTGCGTATTCCCTACTAAAACACATCTAGGGATGATTTGTTTGGAAAAAAAAGATGAAATGATAGCCACATATTTAGTTCCTTTTTTGTGAGCTGCTCACAGGCTCACAGGCCTCGTCGTGTGTTGTCATTGAGCTGCTCGCAGGGTAGGGGACATATTGGGTAATAGCCTGAAGCCAGTGACAGAGCTATGTGCAGGATAGGGGGATGGGTGAGGAGTGCTGTTGGCATATTGCTTTATATAACACAAAGGTTCGCTGTAAGTAGCATACACAATGGGCGGTTTGTATCGGCATGGCCGGTGTTCCTACCGGGGAAGTAGTATACAGTTAGTGTAGGATATAGTGGAAGCGAACGCTATAGGTCCCCAGGAAGGAATGTCTGCTATTAACCCTTTAAGTGCCTTCATAGTGCGTTACTATACCCTTTCGTCTGCATATGTGAATGTAACACCAGGTTGCCATTGCTGCATTATTTCACCATGCCATATTTGGCAGTGCTATCCTGAGGCGCTCACCAAGTAATTGGGCTATAGGGCTTTATTCATGCATCGTAATGACAAAGTGCAACGTGCGACCCTTAACGGTCAGAGCTCTTACCGGCAGCAACAGCAAACGCAGCAGCTATAAGTTAACCTGCCGTCCCCTGCGTCATACATCCACATGAATAATTTGCCCTTTTTGAAATAGGGCCGTGGTGGGCCTATCAAGAATATATCACTGAACAGTATAAAGCATTGATTTATGAGAAGGTTACTTATGTCTGGGACGCCAGATATTGGCAGAGAACTTAGAAGGACAGAGGTGAGTGAGAGTATAGTACGGTATATATAAAGGCGTACACATGTGTCATTTGGCTGGGGTAGGGACAACTAAGGTGGTCTGTGGTGAATAGTAAACGTGCTAAAACGGACGTTTACGCCTGGATCGGCACTAATGATCTGCGGGACCGGCGTCAGGCGGGGTGGGCGGCCCCCTCTCTTTCGGCTTATTTGATGCTGAGGACGTGAGGTATATACCATAATCGATCTAAGACTCCAAAGTGACACAAGACTTAGGTGATGGCCAGAGAACTACTTTTACTGTAAGAGTCTGAAAACTATAGGGATCAGGCTGGAAAGATTTATTTTGCCAATGAGGTAATTCCCTCCATCATTACTGAATATTGAGCGTTGCAACTGCATGCATAGTACCCATAGCAATAGCAGTTACCCGTGCTTACTAATCTCGCTAATACCAGATGGTGCTGTGCAGCAGACACTATGGATTAGGGAATATTTTTAATGGTTAATACCTCAACCATGTAGACAAATCTATGTACATTCTTGATGAATTGTGTCCCAACCTGATACCGAGTACTAGAAATCAACGGATAGGGGACGGAATATCGTCAATTGCTCAGATTATCCGCTAGTGCAGTACAGTGTACGCTTCAGCAGAGATGTCACCTTTCCTAACATTTCAGGAATTCCGAATTTTTTACTTTCATTCCTACAAGTAATTCCCTTTGGGAATTGAGAAGGTTAGAAGGATTTTCGTATACGTTCGGCGATCAGTGATTGGCATCACTGCTTCAGAGTCAAATGCGAACTATCGTTGATGGGCGGGCTCTGAAAGCTTGAGCTGTTTATGATATATGTCTCTGATGGCGGAGGTTTGATATCACTGATACATGTACCGGTAGTATGAGGCTGGGTTATGAGGACGGAGGTGTGGCTGTCTAGAGGGCTAGAGGGCCGTCACACCCACCCGCCTTTCAAAACGGACCAACCGAACGTTGTGTGCGACAGCGCGGTGTACTATTGTATGCGTGCCAACTGATGCGGCCGCGACCTCTTGCTCTGCAAAGCTGCTCACTGAGCTGTTCGTTATCTGTGCCGGCCGCTGGCTGATATGAGAGCAGGTGGCGGTATACAGAGAGAGGGCAGACAGACAGTCCCACATGGTGGACCCCTCCATGCACCTTCAGTCACTGCTGCTACTGCCGCTTTGCTGCTAGAGACAGCCGGGGGATTGTAGGACTACAAGTAGAGCAGCTTTCAAACCTTTCAGTAGTACTCACCGACAGGGTGTGTAAAGAAGAGGGCGGAGACAGGGGTGGGGGGGGGGGGTAAAGGCCTTGGGATGAATGGGTATGTAGTTGTAGGAACCATCCCCCACCTGCTCTCCAAAAGCTCTGCTGATCCCCATAGACGGCTACTTGTCATGATTGGTGTGTATCACACCAGGCCCGTCGCCCAGTTTGCGTGTATGTGGCTGACCCCTGTCACCCATCCCGCATCTCCGTCGTCTGTCTACAGCCATCGCCCTATGACCCCCGATCATACCTCGGGATTCTCCCACGAGGGCTCCTGTCAGCACATGAGATGCTCAGAGCTGTTTGACGAGATATCCAGGAGCATGTCCTTAGGCAGTGTGGCTATTAATTCCTGTGCACTGGAGGGGCAAGTTAATCCCGGCCCGGCAACAGATACAGCTGCACATAGGCCTTGGTGGGGTCTGTGTGAATACAGATAAAACCAGACTCTGTGTGATGTCATTTCGCCATTTGGTGGTAGTCAACTTCTGACAGCATGTCCTGTCAAAGGCGCAGTATGGTCACTGATGAGAGCAGTCCCTTGAGCTAGGAGACATCACCGAGTTCAAAGGTCTATAATTAGACTGTATATACAGATATAGCAGGTTCCCCAAATAGCAGTGACCTTTGAAGTGAAGCGATGATAAGCTTTGACATGTCATTGACATTTCCCTAATTGATAAATACGTGTATGATGTACATTCGTTAGATGTGTCACTAATGCTGTGGAGTTCCATCCATAGGCGGTGATTGCACATTAATGATGTAATGGGTAGTATCATTCAGAGTAGGCCTAAAGCAACAATAATTATTTGACCAAAGACCTTATAATGGTAAGCCTTGGCAGGTTTCACGATTTATTGGGTGTGGCAGAAAATAACAGACCCTGCATGGCTTTGCCGTTTCTATATCGAAGACCCTGCTTAAATTTGATTACAAATGCCAACACTTGGCGTCCGCATCCGCAAGGGTATGGTGTTTGGCATCTTGATATCTCTAAGCCATTATTTGCTCAGGTTTATTGGAATCCAGACTACAGGGGAATCAGTATTTGATTTTATCTTGCAAAATGCATAGGGGCTGGTTACAAATTCATGGCCATCTTCGGGCGGAGTGCAGAGATATTTACGTTTGCCTTGGGGCGACCAATAGCAGTAACTCCTCCATGAAGTGGCTCTCACAGGGTGGGAGTGTTTGTGGTGGGTTGGTGTGACAATAGAGGCCCCTACCTAGAACCCCCACTGCCTCCTATTAGCTACCCATATAGCAGCATGAATCATTGACAGTGGGAACAGTAACCGTCCAGTGCCCAGTCCCACAATACTAGTGTCGGTGCTGCAGCATCACGCTAGCCTTAGCACAGCCGCCCATGGGAAATGTGATCCCCCAGCAGAACGTCAGCACTGTGGCTGCAATACCTGAAGGGGGGGGGGGTCAGGCCTAGCCTGAAATACTGCATTATTAATGTATTTATTTAGAGGCAGAGTGCTCTGCCACCTCTCCGTTCAGGCGCACAGAGAAAAGAACACTGATCGCTTTGACGCATACTGCACAGGTCACAATTTGTCTCCCACATGACATGTATGAAGGCATGTCAAATGAGATTGACCCTCTCATATTTGGTTCCTCAACTCCATTTGACATGCGTAATGAAGACACGTCACATATTTCTGATCCATTCACCTGAGTGCTAGGTAATACTGTGAGACAATTATGTAGGGGTCAAGAGCAGTCAATAACTATGTACCAATGGTTCAATCAAGGGAGGCCCTATAATAGAAGGCAGGGGATATCATAGTCCCACAGGCCTGCAACACTAAGGCACTTTTTCCTATCTACAGAACTCCTACTTGACTGAGGACCTCTATGCAGTCCATAAGACAAGGGCATGGAGGTGCATGGCAATGCCATATGTCTCCCTGTACTGTAGATACTGAGATTATAGATTGTGGGTTAGAATACAGTCCTTTGGTATTTTCACTGACCCACACATAAGGTGTCTAACCACTCCAGTTGGAGTATTCAGGATGGTGGGTGTCTATTTTGATATTCACTAACAAATGCAGATTTACCAATGAAATAGAATTCACTACCATTCATTGATAGTATTTACAGACCTTAATGATCTATTCTACATGAAAACAAAATGACACAGATACATCAAATGTCTCAAGTGTTGGTAGTACTTCTTGGTAGTGATTAGTCCTGGTACCAAAATGGTTGTTTGCTCCATCTAGTGGAATATCCTAGAACAATTATGTATGTCAAACCATCACATGTCAAGTGCCTTCGACATGGCCGTGACCCTAGTCAACTCACAGATGACATGGCATTTTAAGGCATGTCAAATCATATGAGGATTACTGTGTGCTACAGTTGTCATGGTGACATATGTGCACATGTCCCAATGACGTGTGCTCTCTGTGTCAAATCAAGTTGACATGGGTATACATGTCATTTTGTCAGGAAGACTTTTTTCAGTGCGTGTGAGAATGGTTAGGATGCTCACACATTGATAGTGGATGACTTTGGTATGCAGCATACACTTGGCGCCCATTGTAGCGAGATGTTTGGTCAGAGTGGGATATCGCTTTTGTCATTTCTAACTGCATACGACTTTCCCAGTGTGATTGCAGAGTTCAAGGGGAATGTCCAGAACGGGTTATACAGAAGGAAAAAACAGCTGATTAAACGATTAATTGGCTGTAAAATTACTTACAACATAAATCACGTATGGCATGTTATTATGCATGTTTTATAGGAAAGAATGCCTAGGAAGGAAATCCATATGCCCCCCTCCCTCTCCTAGGTAATTAGGGGAGGCCCTTGCCCACTTTTGCATGATTGTTTTCCAGAAGATATATCTACAAATATGATGTAGGAAACGATACTTGAGACGTTGAATCGATTTACTGTTTCAGAGGTAGATGACTAAGTAGTATAGGAAATGAAGCTTTGGTTGGGACCATTCCAGAGGGTACGTGCATGGCTCAGTGTGAGTGCGGTAGGAAATGATACTCTGGGCAAGGCTATATTTCAAGTAGTGACCTCGTAATACAGTGTACATGAAACGAAACTTTGACATACATGCTCTTCTTTTTCAGAGCGTGTATGACCGAGTAATACAGAAAATGGCGCTCTGGTTAGGGTGCTCCCTCTCAGGTTTGACTAAGTAGTATAGAAATTGTCACTTTGTTTTCTTTTTTTTCTGGGTGGATATATAGGCCACACAGTGTAGGCCGAGACATTTTATGAGGAACCAGGATGATAGCAGTATCTCTTTTAGTTGTCGGGTAACTGAGAAATGTGAAAAGGAGGAGTGCCTAGTGTCGTTTTAATAGAAGGGGAAGTTGATTAGGACAGTTTGTATTGATACCATTAGTGTAGATTTCCTTTAGATAGCACACTGAGTCATTAAGCTGATTGGGAATAGCCGCACAGGTATACATTATATTGCGAAACATAGAAATCTTTTTTCATACATAGTATCTCATTTAAGTCTTAACAATACACAGCTCGCACTAGGGCCATCCTTTGACATGGCAATACTTTCACATTTTGTGACATTTTTTTTTATATTCCCACACTATAATTTAGGATGTGGCCATTTGGCCATTTAAATGACCTGTGCAGGTATGTGTACGGGTACTATCACAGTAACAGGTTCCTACTCCACTGTGACTACTGATTTTAAAGCCACAAGGCCCTGTGTATGAGCTGTGGTGATAAGTAGTACGCTGGATAATGGGCTGAGGCTTTGGACTGATCCAGAACCCATCAGCGCGTCCTCTATTTTACATCCCTGTTTTACAGTCATTAATGAAGAGACGAGTGCAATATTTGCTGTCAAAGTGAGAGTATTTAGTACCGGTAGTGCTAGTGTCCAATTGGCCGTGCAGTTGAGACCAGACACCAGCCGGACATGGTACGGCGGCGGTCTGTGTCTAAGGCCTACAACTACAAGGTGGTGGCAGCTTTGCCGGCCTTGTCCAATTCATTAGCACCGTCCCCTGGGTTCTGGCGTGAGAGGGAGGACACTTTGGCTGGAGGACGCCACGCGTTCCCATGGTGACGGCCCGCCAGGCGGAGGGCACCCAACAGAGGGCGACAGTTGACATGTGTTGCCTGTTCCCCCGGCCAGATAGTTACCAGCCCAGTCACTTCTCATTTAAACCCATGCAGTCTGTGTATAAAAGGAGATTGTATTTCTAGTGGATAAAGCTGAAGATATATGGTGCGTGTTTGTGATGGATAAAATACGCTAAGACAAAAATTCACGGTACCTAGAAAACTATAGACAAATATCCAAGCCGTGAAAATGTTCCTCTTGGACTCCCTTGCACATGTTTTCACTTTGGGGATGTACGCGATTTTTTTTTTCATAGTGTTGTTATGATACCCACATGTACAAAATAAAGCAACAATAAGTTGATATATGTACAAAATGTATAGTATTTCTATAGTTCGTAGTTTGTTGACCCACAAAGGTTGAGCACCAGCGTTGCGAACACCTTGGAAAATCACGGCTTTTCCAACTTGGGCTGACAGCATAATATATGTCCTGCACGGAATATCAGGTATATACATTCTGTGTCTTAGCCTGAGTTCTGTCTGTATATGCATAGCTAAATATACACACACCCATGTCCTATGTCTGCGAACTTCATGGTTGCCTTCAAAAGAACATCATTGTGTGCGTGTAGTTTGGGGCTACAGGTATCTGCCCACACGACATATGCTCGTTAAAGCTAGGGATCCACTGGCGCGAGTTTCTTGCGACTTGCACTCGTGCGTGTTTTCTCGCAGAAGACGTTCCAGCAGTGGATCTGCTGCTGCGAGAAACTTCATGCGACGTCGGAGCGGCGTGCGACTTGGGCTGACACTTGCTCTGCGAGGAGACATGCACGAGTACAATTCGCAACAAACTCGCGGCAGTGGATCCATAGCTTAACTGTCGTGGCGTTGGTAGTTAGGGACCTGTGTGATGGTCTGGCACACATGCAGCGTTCTCTTGTTCTAATCAGGCCCCAATAGCTGTCCTTGACCAATATAGTTATATAGGCCTTGGATTATGGTGGAGAAATGACTTGTTAACAAGACTTACATGTCGTATCAAAGTGTCTGGCTCCTGGTCTGGCTACTTTTGGCTAGCTACTTTTGGACCGCGCGCAGCTTTAAGAATAATGGTGCTTACAATTGACTAGTTAAACCAGTGTACATATCTGTAAAATTGTACATAGTTATAAGAAGAAAAGAAAGCAAAGGGTTGCAGTTGTTTCAGATTACCGCCTTATCCTATCATAGCATATTTTCTTGAACATCGAAAACGAAATTATGAAAAAAAAAAATCAATCTTGATGTAGAACAGGATTGGCGTATTCTTTGTATCAGTCTTTTCTCCTTTTTTTCCTAACAAAAGAAAATAACGATTTATAAAACAGCGCAACGCATCACATGTTTCTGGCTGTATAGCCAATACATGTAACAGCCACGTGCTTACTGTAAGAGCGAATATAGGTGATTTAATTCATATCATCATCAGCCGTTGATTCCATTAAGTGACGAATGTGTATTCTTGTTCTATACTATGTAACACGTTGCCATCATGTAGGAAGAAATTGACGGATCCTCTCGAGTCGAACAAATGCTAGTTAGTCAGTGACATAATGCACTGCCTTTGGCTGGCGTGCTATTCTTAGTATGCAGCTTTACATTGAGCTGCTCACCGCCGAGTGGAGCTGTGGTCGGCAATAGTGATGGATGGACTGATCGCATGAGAACCGCATCCTAGCAGACCCCTAAAAAGGTCCTCCTGTGTAATTGATTCATTCTAGAACGGAACATTGCTTCCTTTGTTAATTATACATTACAATGTGTTGTCGGTTAACGAACTGTAAACAGATGGAGGTGGATTGAAGAGCAATAGTTAACGTTAATACAAATCCAGCGGAATTACCATATGCATTGAGATATATAGGGGGTCTACAAGTAGTCGTGTCATAGATTTTCAAAGGCTGTCGTCTTTTCCCTGGGCTGCTAGGGCGTGGCTTCAACATTTCAAGTTTCTTTGGTAAAGCATAAAGCCTCACACAAATCAGTATATATAGATTAGACACCGACAGCGTGACAATCGCTTCAAAGAGAAGTAGGACCTATACCTCCCCACTTCCATCTAGGCCCTTATGGTGTGCTCTCAGTCCGGTGAAGTCTCCTAGAGAATGAAGAAATTAACATGTTACTTTATTAACATTGTCACAGACCGGGGTTTTGTAATGGCAGATAAAAGAGCCACTAATTTGATCATATTATACCCGATGGCCTTGGTCAGTTATGGTGACTGCATGGGTTCAACTGGAGGTCATACAGTTAGGTAACTCATTCTGCACTGAGAATAACTACACATGGGACAATATCATCAGAGCTTACTCCACCCCAGACCCATCCCCTGTGGGAGGATCCAGTGCTATAACACTGGGTTCTTAGTCACAGGAGACACCGCAGTCCTACATTAAGGGAACCGCAAGCTGACATTTCCTCTTGTAGTTAGCCCTTAGCTGCCGCCTACGCCGTGGGGTGGTGCCGCTTGAGGACAGTGTTAATTCAATAAAGAACGGGCCAGCTGGTTGATCTCAGGGCTGATAAATACATCCACTTCCACAAGGGTTATTTGTGTCTAGCTCCTCTCTGTAATGCGTAGTGGATAGGTGTGTTTGAAGTTAACAAGCTATACTCTTTAAATCATGGCAGAGATGTTATGTAGGCTATGCCTTGGCCAAATCAAATGCGCACAAGATGCTTTTGTTTTAACCAAACGACCGGGATCTCATCTTGTGCCAACTCAAGTTTGTTCAGGATATGATCCTTTGAGGACCAAGAGGTAATGGAGGACAGAATCTGACGATGCGTACACAATTATACTTAAACGATGTCAATATCAGTGATATGGCAATCTATGATCATAGGGCCATGAGTTGCTCAGTGCACCCATATACTTGTATGAGCCAGTGTATTGTCATATATATTTATTCTCACAGCCATTCTAGTGGAGACTGAATACCACTGCATGCAATATCATTACTTGTCTTCTTCCTCCGAGTAGATGTATAGCCTACATTTGGCATGTGGTACCTCAGAACACCTAACAAAGTTAACAGAGGATATAGAATTCCAATTCGGCAACCAATTCGATTAGGTGATAGCCAGAGGGTGGCTCGATCTTGTTAGGCCTATAAATATTTGACATTCCTGTTATGCAATATCAGTACACAAGTCAGTCACTATGCCATACTCTCTTGCTCAGATGCAAATAATCTCCTCTAGCAGTTTATACAGCGCCGTCCTTATTTGCCCTCTAATTCAGAGATACCGCAATCCATACCTGCGTAAACTCACGAGCCAACTGGCCCCGGTCACGCCATTTTATACATAGCCTATCTTATCATAGCTGCAACGCTATCTGACCCATCCAAAATAGATGAGGAACACAAAGCATTGCACTCAACCCAACCAACGCCTACCCTTTAATATTGCCTGTGCGTAAAATATATGAGGATGTGTCCTAATATAGAGGGTAATTTTCTTGTGCTGTGTGTTTTTACATTGTTATTAGATGCAGACTGCCTTAGTGAGCTGCTCGTCTGGTGTCTGCCCTATGTAGAACACAGGGGCAGGAGCTGCTCAGGCTACTGTGTGCTTTTATAGTATGGAGGTGATGCCAATGGTGGGTGACGTTTTTTATATATGTAATCACACAAGGACACGATGGGGCACAGTGGCGCTGCACCTGATGACACTGAGATAGAGACATGCTTACAGTTAGGGATACCAGCACTGGATGAAGCTGATCACATAGCAGACCTGTCATCCTCCCTCGAGCTGCTCAGAGGAGCAGACTATATAGACACGCTGCCCCTGATTTACACAGCCAGGGGTCCAGGTCACCAAGAATAGCAACTGAAGTTTTACCATAAAGGTTTGCATTATTTGGAAACTGTGGTATCAACTATAGTTCAAAGATTGTCATGGGAAATATCAGGATTAAAATATATGGGTATTGATGAACTAGAAATCTGCGGTGATAAGGCGGACACGATAATCTTACTGTCTCCATAACCTTTGTCATAAAAGAGGGCATGGCATTAAAGGTTGGCGTATAACAGCAGATATTAATTTGGAATTTGAACAACCTACAGTATAAGTTTAGTACTTGAAACCTTTTGCAACCCTAAATACCACGCTACCCCTCAGGTACCGGTCAGAGCGGAGCCTTGTCGTTTTAGTCCCGTTTTGTTCCCATTTGGCCACGCGTCATGCGGAGGTAAAGTGGGGTGATCAGTGCCGGGCGAGCCCAACAAACCCCTGCTCCCTCACGCCACTGTAAGCTATAGCTTCACATCAGGCGTGACAGAGCCCGATCGTCGTGCAGATTCACAAAGCTTCTTCTCTGATCAATTTCTTCGTGTTTAGCATGGAGAAAGGGAAACAGAGCGTCGTTGAGTGGGGGAGGAGATCGGCCGTGAATGAAGTCGGCAGGTGAGTGGCCGGCTCCGCTGTGTCTGAGCGCTGTGCACCTATCACGGCCGGTCGATAGGCGTCGATACTTGGTGGTGCCCCCTCCAACCTTAGCAGCCCGCCCCCAGGCTGCTGGCTCACACTGACACCTTCGGCCACCACCCTCTTCATGTGGGTCTCTATTGGCCACTAGCTGGTCTGTAGCTGGTTCCAGCGACGCACACTAACAAGATGGGACCAGCATGTCCCTGGAAATGGGTGTTAACCAGGGACAAGGTACCCATCATGGTATGTCTTGTCAGTGGCTTTTAGCTCAACCAGCGAAATTCAAGATGGTGGCTGCACTAGGCCTCCATACTGAGTCTATATAGCAGCAGGGCTCCAGCACCCCATCATCAACTCACCACATGAACTAAACACTGCTCCAACCATGCACCATGTCGTTACCTTTCTGGTGATAATATCGGCATTGTTGCAATCATTCACCACCATGCAGATACTTACATCTCTTTATTTGAGATCAGCATTAGCATCGTGCAGATGGCTTACCTCTCTGATTGACACCAGGAATAATATCATGCAGATGCCGGGTATCTTTATCTTTCTGGTTGTGACATCACCATTACCATTATACAGATAGCTCACCTTTCTAATCGTGACATCACCAATACACATAGGACGTGTACCGATTGGAGATCTGCCAAAATGTAACGAGCCAAAATGAATAAAACTGGTCCCAAGTCTTTCCAACCTTTAGCTGACAGAACCGGACGTAGGAATGCCCTACCTAATTTAGTAACAGCCACAATTTGGTCCCCGGGCTATAATATTATGATGAAAATGTCCTACTTTTACTTCGTGCAAATACATCAATTGGTATCATAATACACGCGCTCATCAAGCTCACAAAAAGCATTTTGTTATGTCGCAGAGGTTACTTCTTGGAACACAGCACTGTGCATGAATGATGACCACAAAGAAATATAATTCACCCTCAAGTAGGTATAATTGCGGGGCGAGCTGCTCAAATGGTTGTGCTTGAGTGCACGTGAGTCATGTCAGGTGAGCTGCTCGCCTGAGTCACATATTCCAAGTGACAGTGTCTGTCGGTGCTGCTCGTCTCCTGCCTTAGTCATACGGTTCATGTAACCTTACATGCACACCACTGCCTTT
Organism: Acholoe squamosa; assembly: GCA_949317995.1. NCBI lineage: Eukaryota > Metazoa > Annelida > Polychaeta > Phyllodocida > Polynoidae > Acholoe > Acholoe squamosa. Next base: position 73,660,556 of record OX439035.1, on the reverse strand, counting down.
ATCACCCAGAGACGTATATTGATTATTCCTACTATCAAGCTAGTCTTCTATCTAATCTAACATGAAAAGAATATCAGGAGAAACAGTGTGGTCTGTATACTCCAACCCTCTTTCCAATGTCGCAGTTATGTACACATAATCAGAAATATGATTGAGTTCCTCTATGGCGAGCACCAGGTACACGGCCAAAGCATATATGAT